>PVKA01014102.1:0-53265 GCA_004027165.1 Ctenomys sociabilis | reverse complement strand
GGTTCTACACTCACTGACCTTTGATGCCCAGAGAATCGGGGAAATTCCCACTCAATCAGTGGGCTTTAGGTCAGGGGATCCGGGGAGGTGTTGGTGAGTGGGTCCTGAGGTTTCAGACCAGTCACTGGCTTGGAGGGGTTGGGGACAGGGATCCGTGAAGCGCGTGTGGGAAGAAGCCAAAGGCTCTCCCTCAGACTCATCACACTCTCACTGCTCTGGGAAGCCTGGTGAGTCCTGTAAATTCGCTCTCGCTGGGAGAGCTTGGCGCGGGATCCAGAAGGCCGCTGGAGTCAGCCACTGTCTCTGGCCGGTCTCAGGAGCTGGGCGGGGGCGGGCGGGATGGAGCAAGATGGCGGAGTGGGCCGCGCTGTCTCTGGCTGGTCTCAGGGGTTGGGCTGGGGCGGGCGGGATGGAGCAGGACGGTGGAGTCGGCCGCGCTGTCTCTGGCCGGTCTCTCGACTTGTAGATTTAATATCCAAGTTCAGCAGCACAGCAGGATACAAAGTCAACACTCAGAAATCGATAGCATTTCTGTACACAAACAGCAAATTCACTGAGAGAGAAATTAGGGAAACTACACTCTTCACAAATAAAGTCTAAAAAAAAGGAAATACTTAGGAATCAATCTAACAAAGAAAGTAAAAGATCTGTACAGTGAAAATTACAGTACTCTGAAAAAAGAGATAGAAAAGAATTTCAGAAAATAGAAAGGTATTTCTTGTCATGGATGGGAAGAACCAAAATTGTGAAAATGGCCAAACTGCCAAAACTTTTATACATATTCAATACAGTCCTGATCAAAATACCATTAGTATACTTCACAGATCTATAGAAAACATTCCTAAGATTCATGTGGAACAGGAAAAGACATAGAACAGCAAAGGCAATCTTGGTCAACAAAGGCAAAACAAGAAGCACAATTCCTGACTTGAAATTATACTACAAAGCTATTGTGATAAAAATTAGCATAGTACTAGAAAAAAAAAAATTAGCCATGAAGATCAGTGGAACAGATTAGAAGATTCAGAAGCACATTCAGCCACATTATCTTTATAAAGGTGCCAAATATCTTCACTGGAATTTTTAATCTCCTGATCTCTGTTTGAATCTGTTTCGTGGATTTCTTTTTTCCTTTTTTAAGGTACTGGGGATTGAACTCAGAACTTTGCACTTAGCAGGCAAGCACTTATTCTGCTAAGCTATCTCCCCAGGCCCTGTTTCATGGACTGCATTTCTTTCCTATATTGAGCATTCAGGGTTTCCATCATTGTGCTGAGCTTTCTGCTTCTTAAATCTGTATCCACTCTAGAGTCACAAGCATGTCTTTCATTACGATCGCCGTCTCTACAGCCACCTAAGAAATTATTTCTGGTTGGACTTTGTCTAGAACGTCGCTCATCTGCTTTGTTGCTTCTGCAGTTATCGCTTCAGGATCTTTAGTAAATGGTGCTGGAAAAACTGGCTTTCCACATGGTAAAGATTAAAACTAGACCAATATCTTTCACCATAGGCTAACCTAATATCAAAATAGATCAAAGATCTGGATATTAAAACAGAAACTCTAAACCTTCCAGAAGATAGAATAAGTAAAACTCTTGAAGACATTGCTGTAAGGAAAGGCTTTAGGACTAAAGCCCTTATAGGATGGAAACTACCATGAAGAATCAACAGCTG
The DNA here is from genome assembly GCA_004027165.1 of Ctenomys sociabilis. Classification (NCBI taxonomy): domain Eukaryota; kingdom Metazoa; phylum Chordata; class Mammalia; order Rodentia; family Ctenomyidae; genus Ctenomys; species Ctenomys sociabilis. Next base: position 51,591 of record PVKA01014102.1, on the reverse strand, counting down.
GGATCTCTTCTTATTAAAAAGCTTCTACAAGACTGGGTATGGTGGCACACGCTTGTAATCCCAGCTCTTGGGAGGCTGTAAACAGGAGGATCGCTATGAGCTATGAGTCCGATCTAGTAGTGAGACCCTGAACACCCTGTAGGCCCTTCCCTAAAATACAAAAAATAATAAATAAATAAATAAATAAATAAATAAATAAATAAATAAAATGGCCTCTGCCCAGCAGAGGGGGCACCAAGAGAGCGAAAAGACAACCCACAGAGGGGGAAAAGTTTCTGCCAGCCTTTTCTGAGATGAAGGACTAGTATCTGGAATATATAAAGAACTTAAAAATAATGTATCAAAGCCCTCTAAATTGAAAGACCTCATGCAAAAGTGGCATCTTAAATGAGCAGACACTTTTCGATGAAGAAGTAGAAGCAACAGATAAATAGGAAAAAATGTGCAATGTCATGGTCATTCAAGATAGGAAAATCAAAGTGATACTGAGGTTCTGTTTTGCTCCAGAAAGAATGCCTATTATCAAGAAATCAACCAAAGGCTGGGTGTGGTGGTGCATGCCCATAATCCCAGTAATTGGGAGGCTGAGCAGGAAGATTGTTGAGGGTTTGAAACCAGCGTGGGTACAAAGCAAGCTCAAGGCCAGCCTGAGCTACATAGTGAGACCCTGTTTCAAAACTACAAAAATACCCCACAAAAAACAAAAAGCACAAAACAACCAGCAGCAAATGCTGGGGTGGTTGCAGGGAGAAAGGAGCCCTTCTCCCTTGTTGGTGGGAGTCAAGGCTAGTGCAGCCAAAGTGGAAGTCAGTGTGGAGATTCCTTAAAAACTACAGCTGGAGGTCCCATTTCACCCAAGTGTGCCTCTCCTGGGTATTTTTGCAGAAGAACTGAAAACATCATATCATAGTGATGTATGTGCCCCCTGTTTACACCAGTACAATTTGTTATAGCTAAATCTTGGAAACAAAACAGATACCCATTAACTGAGGAATAGATAAAGAAGATGTGGTATTTTTGTACAATGGAGTACTATTCAGCTATAAAGAAGGATAGATTTGAGGCTTTTATAGGTAAATAAATGGATGCAACTCAAGACAACTTGTGTAATTAGCACAACTAGTTATGGGCTTTTTTACCTTGGCGATGTCTATGGGTGTGGGGTGGGCAGATGGGTTTAGGGTTGGACAGCACAGACAGCAGCTATTTTCCCTTCTACCTCTGGGAATTAGAAGGTAAAAGAGGCCTGAAAAATCCCAAACAATGATAACAACACCATCACCACCACCAACAGAACACACCAGGGTGACACTAACCGGTCAAGTGGGCCATGAGGAGCTAAGATATGTGCAGGCTGCTGGAGGAGCCTGGCACGTGCCGGAGACAGGGATCCACAAACTCTGCATCTCCCCTTCTGACTGGGGGTTGTAAGTTCTCTTGGGCTGGCTGAAATTATAACTAGAAGACACAACCAGAGTGTAGGTGTTTATTGTAGGCCTTTAAAGATGGAAATAGGAGCTGGAAGAGACTGGAAAGGTAGCCTGGGGCAGGAGAGGGGTCAGGTGATGGTGTAGCGAAGGACGCTCTGCACACACACCAACCAGTGGACCCACTTTCCAGGATTTGGAGGGCCCAACCAGCTTGCCTTGGCTCTCCAGTGGAGCCTGGTGGGTTCAGGGTAGCAAAGACCTCCTGGAGCTGTGATCCAAGGGTGACGCCTGGTTCTAGGCAATGGCCTCCTGCAGAGCTCACATCCCAGGTCCTGTACCACAGACGAGGCATAACGGTCCAGGAGAGTGTAGGCTACTTTAGAGGATAAATTTTGACACGATTTACCTTTCATTTTTATTTACTTATTTGGTACAGGTTTTCATTACGCAGCTCGGACTCATAAAGATCCTACTGTGTCTGCCTCCCCAGCGCTGGTATTACAGATGTGTGAGTTTCTGTGCCTGGCACTGCCTGTGGTACTGGGGATCGAACCCAGATCCTTGCACTTGCCAAGCAGGTCCTTAGACCGCTGAGCTATCTCCCTGGCCTCTGCCATTCATTCCTGATGTGGGTGATGTGGCAATACTGATTTAATTTAGGACGTTAACTAGAAGGCTAACAATGCCTTTTCTGTTGCTTTAAGGCTGAGTCCCTTCAGGACTGTTGCACACGCTTGTATTATAATTCCCTTTTGGCCTGCACACAGTGTAGAGATAATCCGGTTGGCCGGTGGAGCCATGTTTTTATTTTTTCTTTTTTAAAAGCAAAAGCTGGAGAAAGAAGTTGGCTAGGTCCAAGACTGTACAGTCTGTGTGTCTTTTTCTGCAAAATGTTTTCATTGTTGGGCCCGAGAAGTGAAAGGTGTACTTTTACGCACCCGGGCTTTTAGCGGCAGTCCAGCATTCCTGCGCGTGGTGGAAGCCCCTCGGCATGAAACGTCCCCAGCTCATTTCTCCCCTGAGCAGAGCATATGCCAAATTACCATTTGTCCTGGGCTGCTTCATTTTCTGTAGGAGAGAGGAAACACCTTGTTAACCCACTGAGATGTCAGGCAGAGAAAGTGTGTCGCGCATCCTCTCCAGCTCACACCCCGGGACCCCCGGGGCACAGCGCCAGGAGCCAGGGTCTCCCATCACCGGGGCGCTCCTAGGAGCTCATTCCCCGGCTGCGTGTACTCACCTGCCGTGTTCTCAGAGACGCTTACGCAGCGGTGTTGTGTAAGGACGTCAATTCTTTTCCTGCCTGACCTAGAAGATTACAGTGACTCAGAGTTGGCTGGGCCAGGCTGAGAGATTAAATCGAGGACATTGACTTAATGATTTTAACAGCAAGTGTAAAGGATTTCCCAAGTATGAGAACTATGACATACAATAGAATGGAGAAGTTACTCAGTTTCAAGGAGAAAGCAAAGCAACTGCTGGCAAATTTTATGGTCATATTTCTTAAAAGAGAAGCTTCAGGTTTTAAAAGACTTAGACAGAAATAAGGGAAGAGGAGTCAAATAGAAAAATCAATCTACTAAAATAAGAGTGCAGGAATCTAATAAAGAATCTACTAAACCAAATTCACAAAATACCTTACTATATAAATAAACATCTACCTACATGTTAGAAACTAGGCAAGAGCCAGGGAGATAGCTTAGTGGAATAAGTGTTTGCCTGGCAAGAAAGTACAAGGTCCTGAGCTCAATCTCTGGTACTGACAAAAAAAAAAAAAAAAAGAAGAAAAACTAGGCAACAGCCAAGTGTGGTGTGCACTGCTGCATGCCTGTCATCCCAGTACTTGGGAGGCTGAGGCAGGGGGATCACTATGGGTCCGAGGCCAGTCTGGGCTAGACAAGCAAGTTAAAGGCCAATTTCTACTAGATAAAGAGAATCTGTCTCAAAAACAAACAAACAAAAAAACTCCAGAAAACTAAGCCAGAATCATTATTCTATGTTTATGAAAAGTATTTTCTTTAGGGGCTGGCTTGATAGCTCAGCAGACTAAAGTGCCTGCTTAGGCAGAGTGCAGCGGTCGGGGTTTGATCCCTGGTGTGCCACTCCGGCCCCACCCCCGGGGCATGCTGAGACAGCAATTGAGAATGGGCATGGTAGCCCACGTCTGCAATCCCAGCTCTTGGGAGGCTGAACACAAGCAGATCACTACAAGTCCGATCTATATAGTGAGACCCTGTAGACCTCATAGACCCTGTCCTAAATACAGAAAAAAGAAAAGAAAATTATTTTCTTAGTTGAACTCCTTTGGATAGAACTTTTATTTGCTCTAATTCTGTGTTTCTCAGAAGTTAATATGTCTGAGAATTTCCTGGGGAGCTTGGTCATAAAGCTGTTTCCTGGACTACATCCTCAGATCTCAGTGGGGTAGGTGGTGCCTCAGACTACGACTTCTAAGCGAGTGCTTAGTCACCGGCGCTAGTGGAGATGGTGTCTCCTTTGCCAGCACTTTCTCAGTCTCTGAACATCGACAGTGAAGTAAGAATGCCCCTGTAATTAAGTTCTAAGAACACACTTGCCCAGAACAACTGGCTGCAGAGCCTCTGACTGAGCTGCCTCCCAGCGGCATGTGGTCTTAAAGGCAGAAAGCACAGGAGCAGGGGTGTCCTTGTAGCGCTTGGTAGACTGGAAGTGTTCGTGATGCATCTTGCAAGATATAAAAGTTCTTGCCTGGAACTTACTGAGAATAAGTCTGGGAGACCCTGAGGTTTAGCATAGGGGCTGAGCCTGTCTCCTCTGTCATGTCTCAGTGCTCAGTTCTGGGTGGCTGCTGAATCTCCTTCCACGTGGGAGAGCCTGATGAAGCTGTCATGTCATGCAGGGGATGCTGGGAAATGCCTTCAACAAACGGGTGCCTGGCCACTGAGCCAAACTGCCTGGCTCTACCTGGGCAGCAGGTAAACAGGAGCCTCCTTGGCTCATGTTTGTTGTAGAGTGTGACTTCCCTCAAATTTGAGGAGACCCAAACCAGATGACTTTATTTTAGAAATGTGGTTGACCCCCATGGATAGATGAAGCTGTACTGGCCAGAACAGAGTCAACAAGCGTGTGCTCCTGTCTCTCGCACTTTACCTTCATGCTGTCCTTCCGGAAGGCACTGGTGTCTGAGCTCCCTGGGAAGGGGGCATGCTCTGTGTGACAGCTTCTGTCCACAGCACCTGAGAGCTCTGTTAGCCATCTGCTGAGCCTGGATACCCCGGGCCAACTGCCGAACTGTGCCCACTTTCAGAATCCCGCTGGCTTTCTTTGCGGAAATAGAAGAAAAGTATCACAAGATTTACAGACAATTTCAAAAGACCCTGAGCATGTAAAACAATTAAAAAAAAAAAAAAAGAACTAAGTAGACGATTCACACTTCCTGTTTTTTAAAACATATTACAAAGCTATGACAAGGAAGGCAGTGTGGTATGTGCTGCCAAAAGAACAGACGTGTGAGCAAATGGGGGCGACACTGGAACGCTAGGAATAAGGTCTTGCAAAAAGTCTTCACAGAGCCGGGCGTGGTGGCGCAGGCCTGTAATCCCAGCACTCGGGAGGCTGAGGCAGGAGGATTGTTGTGAGTTCAAGACCAGCCTGAGCTACAAAGTGATCTTAAGGCCAGCCTGAGCTGCATAGTGAGACCCTGCCTCAAAAAGACAAAAAAAAAAAAAAGTCTTCACAGAGTGCTGCTATCGCTCAGTGAGGGGACAGCTTCTTCTGTGGGCACTGCTGGGAACACAGGGCATCGGTGCATGAAAGGCTGACACGGAACCCTTCCCTGGGAGCACCACAATTTCCTCAAAGTAAACCAAATTAAAATGAATTAAAAACTTAAATATTAAATATGCAACTATAAAACTACTAGGAAAAAAACTCTAGATGAAAACTTCCATGCTATTGGATTTGGGAATTTCTTGGACATGGTCTTCAAAACCACAGGCCATAGAAATAAAATAGGAAATCAAACTCCATCAAGTACAAAAGCCTCTGTGCATCCCATGGAGCGGTGGTACACGCCTGTCATCCCAACACTCAGGAGGCAGAGGCAGGAGGAGCACACATTGGAGCCTAGGCGGGCAGCCTAGTAAGACCCTATCTCAAAATAAAGAATAAAAAAGGGCTGAAGAGGTCACTCAGTGAAGATCTTGTATCGAATGTCCAGTACTGTACAAAAAAGTGAGAAGATATCATAGGAATTTCTCCAAAGAAAATGCACTAAGCACTAAGAAATATGCGAAAGGATAGATGCTCAATATCGCTGTTTATCAGAGAAATATAGGTCAAAACTATAGTGAGATATCTTCCGAAAACTACTTGGATGGCTGCCCTCCAAGAAAGAAAGAGAGAATGAAAGACCCCCTCCCCCAAAACAATGTTGGTCATGATGTGGGGAAGGTGGAATTCTTCCAGTGCTGGTGGGATTGTGAAGTGAGGCACTGTTGTGGATAACTGTGTGATGATTCCTCAAAATCTTAAAGGTAAAACTATAACACTCAGCCCTCTGACTTCTAGGTATATATTTAATAAAATTGAAAGTGGGGTCTTAAAGAGACCCTTGCCCAAACATGCCTGTATACACAACATTATTTTGTATGCTTCTGAAAAAGAAAAGAAACAAAACACCTAAATAATAGAATTGTCATGGGTTTAAGAATTCTCAATATCAAATATGTAAAAAGATGAAGAAGTACATAGAATTGAAAAGCTGTAGTCTTTGTGTTTTCTGAGGCAGTCTAAGCCACCCACCCTGAGGAGGTTCCCAGCTTCTTGCAGATCGAGTCAGTGCCTCTTTGAGCACAGCACCTGTGTGCTCATCCTGGTCACTGCCTCACCCCACAGTCCTCTAACCAACTGTGGAACTTCCATAGTGAACCTCTGCAAAGGCCTGAGACCCGGGATTCTCTTCTAGGGGTGGAGACTCAGCAAGGGGCAAAAGAGAGCAAAGCCTTCCGGTCTCCTGCCAGCCTCACTGCCTCTTACCTGGCTGAATGTAGGTCCTGGGATGGATACCGCCCTGCCCCGATTGCTGGCATCAAGCCTGGCACTGGCTGGGCACAGTCCACACTCATTGTGCGAGGGAGGCCCCCTTCAGGGCCCTGAGCAGTATCCCCAGCCCACTGGCCACTCTTTATTGTTTGAGACCTGGTTTTGCAAAGTCACTAGGTTGCCCAGGATGGGTTGGAATTTGAAATCCTCCTGCCTCTGCTTCGCAGGTGCTGCGGTTACAGGTGTGCATCCCCATGATCAGGTGTAAGGAGCTTTTGGGTTAGCTTTCCTGCCTCAAGTTCCTGTACTGTGCCGGCTGGGCTTTGGTACTGAGCTCCTCTGCAGAGAACTTCATTGTTGTTTTCCAGGGAAGAATTCTCCCACAGCTCTTCATCACGCGCTCATCCCCATTTTGCCCCTGGAGCTTTGCTTACTCACAGTCATCAAAGAGTTGCCTTTTATTCCTCCTCTTCTGTAGCAGTATCAGCTGTACCACTTTCTTGGGCATTTGTGATGTGATTTAGTCCTTCATTGTGTCCCTCTTTAATCATATGGGGAATTCTTTTTTGTCTTTTTGAGACTCGCTATGCAGCTCAGGCTGGCCTTGAGCTCACCTTGTAGCCCAGGCGGGCCTCATACTCACAATGATCCTCCTGCCTCAGCCTCCCTGAGCACTGGGATGACAGGCATGTGCCACCACACCTGTCTGGGAATTATTTATGGCAGGAATTGCCTAACAGATTTGTATATTCACCGGTCTGCACACAGTGGGTGCCAGATAGAAAATGCAATCATGAATTTAGTGGACAGGTGCATGGGCTGGAATCTCTGGGGACTGTGAGGAGGGCGGTTTCTGCAGACCTGCAAAGCTGTGTCAAGAGGGAGAAGGAGGTCAGGTAATTAACAAAAACTATTTGCTAATTTTCATTCTTATGAAAATGCTCAAATGGGTGCTCACAGGTAACAGGAGTTTTCCATTTTTTCTGTACTCATAGCTTAACCCACAGGGCCAATTTCTTTGGCTTCTGCCAGCTATTTTCCAGCTACAAAGCCTCCAAATTTCTAAATAACCTGCTTCTGAGCTGTTGTAACTGATGGCTCAGCTTTATGCACTTGCAGCAGAACCCCCACCGCTCACCCCTTTGCAGAGCTGGGGCGGAGCACATCACCCCTCCCCTAGCAGGAAGCGCTCAGCTGTGGGTCCCGGCCCCCTCGTGTTTCTTTTCTTCTTGCCTCCTTTCTCTGTTCAGTACCAAGTACCCCAAGAAAGAACAGAAGACAATATTGTTTTTCAATTTCTTTGCACGTCTAAAAAGGTTTTTCCTATACTCATAATTCATAGCTTGGCTGGGTATGGAAGTCCTTGGGAAGTTTTTTCCTTCTTTTTAAAAATTATTTTTGAATCTGGTTCTCACTGTATAGTGCAGGCTTATCTTCAGTTTGCTTATGTAGCCCAGGCTGGCCTTGAAGTCACAGGGATCCTCCTGCCTCAGCCTCCCAAGGGCTGAGATTATAGGTGCACTCCACCACGCTTGCTGGCATTGGGTTCTTTTCCCTTGGTTGGTTTCCTGTGGGTCAAAGGCAGGTTTCTGAGCCCAGCACTGTGGCTTTGCTTCTTGCCCTGTAAAACAGGAAGTGGACATAAGAACAGTGTCTTCTTCAAGAATGTGCATGTAGGTTAGATTAGCAATTATGAAGTGATTAAAACAGTTGTGGGTCACAGGCCCCTGGCACAATCTGCTGTGTTCTTTAGCACAGGCCCACTAGAAAGCGGCCCTGCTGGGAGAAGGGCCTGGGACAAGCTCTGTTTGAGGGGAGCAGGGACAGGGAGGTGGGCAGGAGAAGAAGGGAGCTGGGGACGGTGTGTGGCTCTCTCTGGTTCCTTCCAGTTAAGGGTGCACAGCTTGGGCAACCCTGCAGCTTGGAAGAAAGCCCTCTGGATGGAATTCCCTAGAAAACCTCATGAAGAGGCTCACTGCAGGAAAGGCAGGAGAGGTGCGCTTGCAGGATAAGCTGCTTCGTGCAGTGCTGTTGAAAATAAAAAGGAGCCAGAGCAAAAGTAAACAATGTGTGTTTAGCTGTCTCAAGCATTTGAGGTAAATCAGAGAAATTGTATTTTTTTTCGGTACCAGGATTGAACTCAGGACCCTGAGCTTGCCAGGCAAGTGCTTATTCTACTGAGTTATCTCCCTGGCTCAGGACAATTTTAAAGAATGGAAGAAGATGTTAATCTGGTGTATTTACCATAATTCTGGCCTCCCAAATTATCTCTTTTATTCACTCAGGACACATTTATGGCTGTATCAAAGACAATGGCACAAAGAAAATTCAAGTATTCTTTTCCTCTAGGATTTGAAAAACAAATTTAAACGAGGCATTTGTAAAACAACATTAATCCAAGCTAACAGCTGATGAGCAATAGAGTTCATTCATATTGTAGAATTTAGAGAAAAAGAAATAGCTACAAGCCTCAGTGGCCCAGATGTGCTGTGGGCTGGATCTGTCCCTTGGTCTTCGTGGCCTGCTTGCCCCCTTCCCCTCCTAATATCTCATGCTCTGCAGTGCTCAGATCCGTGTGCTTTCCTGCTGGTCACGCTGAGCACGTCCCCAAGCCCACAGCAGCTGTGTTCTCCTCGGAGTGCCGGTGCCCCAGGCCCTCACCTGCGGGGCAGGCAATCAGCGTGCCCCGGGGATCTGCCCGGGCTCCTGTGGACGGGCAGTTGGTGAGCGGAAGGCAGGCAGAGCCAGTCCCAGCTGGCACAAGGTGGTGCTCATTCGCTTCAGCTCTCCTCTGTGCCTTGATCCTTCCTGATGAGATTGTGGTCTGAGGATCCAAGAGCTCCCAGGGCAGCTGGGAGTCTGCGAGAAATAAATCCAGTAGCTCAGGCTGGCCCCAGAGCCACTGGGTGGAAACGTCCATGGCCTCTGCTGGTGTGTGCGCCTCAGAGCGCGCCCCGATCCCCCAAATCCACTAGCCTTGCTTGACATCTGTCCAGTCATTCTTTCCTTTGCTGTTCTCTGCATTCTTCTGTATCGAATTGCTAACAACGTGTTGAGAATTATTGAAAGAGTGAAAATGTCAAGATCTGGTTCTTACATAAGTTCCACGCTGAAAGCAAACACTTCTCAGGAGCGCGCCTTGTGACTTGTGAAACGCTGCCCGGAGCAGGTGCACGGTGGTCAAGGCAAGAACGGCCTGCATGTCATTGGGTAACGTGGAGCCTGCTGGGGGACACCTTCCAGCTCCGTGACTTTCATGCTTCAGCGTGAAGCTGGGTCAGAACCTTAGATGAAACGACATTCATGTAGTGGCGAACATCTGACTCTTCCTTTATTAAGATTTTTAGAACAGGTTTTAAGATTTTTGGTAATGTGTAGCCAGTGTGAGTTCCTCGCTTTCCCCACTGCTGCCACGCGGCTCTGCTGTCAGTGAACGATGGTGCTGCCGTGGGCTCAGACCTGTTTTCAGGTTGCCTCAGTTTTTCCCTAGTGTCCCTTTTCTGTCCCCAGAGCTTGCAGGGCACCCCATTGCACTTCATTGTCATGGTTCCTTCGGCTTCTTCTGACTGGCACAAATGCTCAGGCTTTTCTAGGTTTTGGACACTAATTTCAACAAGTCTTCTGATGTCCAAATGTTTCCCTTTTTTTCTAGGAGAGCAGAGTCCTCCTAAAGAATTCACACGATGCTTTAAATCAACATGAAGAAAATAAATATTTCTGGGCTCTTAAAGGGTGAGACCGGGCTACACAATCTGTCCTGTTCCTAGCAGGCATTCAGGAAATGGTTATCAGTTTCTTGGTTAATTCTTTATTTTGACCCTGGGAGGTATGCTGGGAACTGGGCTTATAGTTATCAGTGAGATAAAGTTCCTTCATCTTTTAATCAAAAAGTTACATTTTGGCCCATTAAATGAACATAATGAATTTAGTTGAAAATAAATGCAATTCCTTTGAAAATGCACACATGATAGGGAAATAAGAAAAATGCGACAAGTATTTGCTTTCTGGTGGACCTTAATAGGGCAGTAACTGTTCCCTAGTCTCCTGTGGTTTGTTTCAGGGCCCACAGTTTTCCACCTCAGCTCTCCTTCCATGGGGTACCTGGTGTTGGCCTAAGTTTGAGCAGCCTGAAGAAGTCTGTCCTTCCGCATGCTGGCATGCGTTATGTTATTAGCCACAGCCCTCTGCCACTCCAACAAAGGATGGCACCTTAGCAACTCAGCGGGACTCCATGCAATTTTAGAACCCAGGCACTGGAGCAGAGGCAGGAGGAGCTCCTGGTGAGAAGACACTCAGCAGGGCAGGTGGAGAAAAGGAGAAAAGCTCAAGGGAGAGGAAGCCGCGCAGGATCCATAAGGGCCATTCCCTCACTCTCCAGTTGACTTGCAGAGACGTGCACCTGCCTTTATCTTTGTTGCCCCTAGGACCCACATAAGGATGGCTCCGGGAATCCTTGGGGCCGGCCGGTGGATAAGGGAAAGGCGCAGATCCAGCTCTTCCTTGCAAATTATTTTCTACAAGTAAACATTAGCTACTATGAATAATTATATTTAAAACAATTAAATTTAAAATAGATTTTAAAAAGCCACTAGATGGCCAACAATTGCTGAATTACTCAAGGTTAATATAGTTACTTCCAGACGTGGAGCTTTGTTCAGCCGTCAGAAGCTTTCTCTTCCACCAAAGAACTAGAAAATGCCGAGGCTGGCCCCATAAACACTTCGCAGCTATTGTGCACCTCAGCTCATTTCCATGGCTATCTGCCTCTCTGCTGTTTGTTTCTCCACTGTTTAAACTGGGGCTGAACAATGGCACACTTTCAGCGTTGGGTTTTCATCAGCATCTCCCTGAGAGGATTTAGCAACACTTCAGCTTCGTTTGCCTGGAAGTTCATGACAAATCTCACGGCTGGATACTTACCAGGGGCTCTGTAAGTGTAGCTGGTACCATGCCGAGTACAACAAACAACGTGGGTGTCTATCGTAAGCTGCTCAAATGTGTTTTATGTCACTGATGTGAACTGTTCAAGTAGACTCCAAAAATTTTTTTTATGTATTTGCTACAGGGTCTCATGGTGCAGGTCAGACCTATAGTGATCCTCCTGTTTCAGACTTCCCAGTGCTGGGATTACAGGCGTGCACCACCACACCTAGGCTCAATTGCCAGCTCAGTATACCCTGGGATGCAGCCAGTGCTGCTTGTGGTGCAGGGGATCGAACCCTGCTGCCTGTGCTTGCCTTCACAGGTGGTAGGCTTTTAAAACTAGTTTTCATTGACATTTCCAAACTGAAAGTAGGCCAGGTCCATTTGGTGGAGGACTTCAAGATTTTCTGACTTTAGAAAAAAAGTAATCGCTACAAAATATAGAAAAATGGTGTAAACTTAAAATAATAAAGTTCAGCTCTGGCACAGAAGCAAGTCATTTCACCAAACCATGGCAAATTTATGACTAACAGTGTGAAAGAAACAAAAGCCACAAACTTACATGTAAAACGATGTTTTTATTAAGTTCAGCTATGTGTAAGTAACCTCGCCAAAATTTCATCTTTCACAGAGGACCAGGAAATTGAGAAGCAAGAGAAACGGCAGCTGTGGACTTAACTAGACTGGCTTAAGACTAACTGATAGTGGAGCTGGGGAGATGGCTCAGTGGAATAAGCACTTCCCTGGCAAGCACAAGGGCCTGAGTTCAATCCCCGGTTTCACAGGAAGAAAAAACAAAACAAAACAAAAAAAAAGACTAACTGATGGGTAGAATGGGGCAAAAAATCAGATAAACTCTGAAATGATAGTTTCAAAAATGAATTTTTTTTTCTGCAATTAGAATGGGGTCTACAGGGACTCACTACTAGATTGGATTTACAGTGATCCACCAGTTTTCAGCCTCCCAAGTACTGGGATTACAGGCCTGCGCCACCACCCCCAGTGTTAATGGCCATCTCAGCGCACCCCGGGGGGCGGGGCTGGCCCCAACACAGGGTGGGGTGGGGTGGGGGGGGGGTGGAACCCTGGATGCTGCGCCAAAAACTAATTTTAAAAGCTGCAATTACATAAGGGTTTTATGAATGGCAACATGAGCACCTATGCCGCTGCTATCTAGATCAATCATTGCTGGCGCTCTTGCATATTGGTGTCCCGTGGTGCGCCTTTCTTGCATATGGTTTCTCTCTCACACACTACGAGGGTAACACTGAAGACCTAGGAATAGGACAATACCCTCCAAATGCCAACACCATGACCACATCTGGGCAAAGAATGTTGCTGAATATTCCAGCCTACTCTTAAGAATCACGTTTCAAATTCTCTACCTGTTTCCAAAATGACATTTCCGGTTGCCGTTGTTTTCCACTCAGAACTTAATCAATGTTCACATGTTACCTTGACTGTATTCTTTCCTGGATCACACAGTGTGGAACATTGATTTTTTTTAATTTTATTTAAAAAACAAATCTTATACAGCCTTACATTTCAATTTTCTTTTTCCTCAAAAGGAGTGAGTTGTGTATGTGTGTGTGGGGTTAAATGATTTATAGACAAGAAAAAAAACTGCACTAGAACCAATTTATTCATGATCATCCTCCTCATCCTCTTATCTTCTTTTTCTCCTTCTTCTTCCTCTTCCTCCTCCTCCTCCTCTTCCTTCTTTTTCTTGCTTTTTTCAGCCTTGACGACTCTCACTTTTGCTGCATCAGGTTTTCTTTTAGCCCGGTAGGCAGCGATGTCCTGTTCATACTTCTCCTTCACCTTAGCAGCCTTCTTCTCGTATGCTGTGGTATTATCCCACATTTCTCCAAGTTTCTTGGTGACATCACCAATGGAGAGGCCAGCACATTCTCCTTTGATTTCTGGGTGATACTCAGAACAGAACAAGAGGAAGGGTGAAGGAGGCCTGTTGGGCGCATTGGGATCCCTGAACCTCTGTTTTGTTTCTCCACTAGGAGGAAGATAAGTTTTCATTTCTCTTTCATAACAAGCCTTGTCCGCTTTTGCCTTGTCTTCAAATTTTCCTTTCTCTTTAGCAGACATGGTCTTCCACCTCTCTGAGCACTTCTTAGAAAACTCTGAGAAGTTAATGGAAGCATCTGGGTGTTTCTTGTGCTCCTCTTTGTGCAGCAAGTTTGCACAAAGAACGCATATGATGACATCTCACCTCTCGGCTTCTTAGAATCTCCTTAGCCCATGTTCACTTCTTTTCCACAGTGAGGTGCAGAGTCGCCCAGTGCTCATCTGGCTCTTGCTTGCCCTGGTGCCGTCTCTGTGGAGATCAATGTACTGCAATAGCTGTCATGTGGGGCATTTATTTAATGCTGTGGTAGCTTCCATGTCTCTGGGAGTTGTGCCAGAAAGACTCATAACTAACCTTAGGTGCTCAATCATGTAGCTTAATAACTTATACCACAGGAAGCAAGGGCATGTGCTATTTGAGCCCTGGGACAGACAGAAGTCATAGGTCCTGTTCCTTGCAGTTTCACCTTCTTGGATGATGCTATGGACCAGAGGCATGACTCTGAGGCAGTGAATCAGTCATGGGACATTGCTGGGACGAGGTTCAAACTTGCTCTGTGGAAGGGGACACTGACTGGCTGACCCAGCTTGGCCTGCTAAGTAGCTATAGTGTGGCTAGTGAGTGGTTGGTTTTAAGACCTCATGAATATTTAGTGTATGATGCACATCTTCTTGTGGGTCACTTGGACAGAACTCAGGGCCTGGAGACTGAGTTCCATGTCCAACCTTTTTTTTTTTTTTTTTTTGAGACAGGGTCTTGCTAAGTCATTCAGTTAGTACTCCAACCTGAGGTCCTCCTTCCTCAGCCCAAGTGCGAGGGTTATGGGCTGTGTTAGCTGACATGCACCTCTGTATTGGATCACTCTTCTGTGTTGGTAGGGACTTATCCTAGGACTCCTGGGGATACTTAATCTTCAGGTGCTCAAGTTGTTTACCTAAAGGGGTCTATTTGCATATAATCTCTGCAATTCCTCCTGAGAGCTTCAAATCCTGTCTGGATCTCTGTGCTACATAAAACAAGCTGACCGATAGGAAGGTGGTTGTCATACTGCATCAGCTAGGAAATAATGAAGTCTGCACATCCAGTACATATGAGGTTTTTCTGTTTGTTGGTTTGTTTTTGGCGGAACCAGGGATTGAACTCAGGCCCTTGCACTTGCCAGGGAAGTGCTTATTCCATCTCCCTGACCCCCTACATGTGAGTTTTGAAAATACATTTTTCTATCTTCAGTTGGTTTGGTCTGCCATGCCGAACTGAGATACAGTAGGCCAGCTGTGCTGAGGGCAGCACTGTACCTGCACCCACAGGGTTGCCATCTCTGCCCACATCTGGCACTGTGGGACTGCATCAGCCTAGTTAGACACACCTAGAACTCACTGACCTACCTGCCTCAAATAAATTTTCTTCAGCTATTATAGCTGCTTGCTTCTATACTTAGTTTTTCTCTTCAGTGCTTGCTTCTCTGTAGTAGACTCTAACATTCTCAGATATTATGACAAACCAAAGACAAGCATCTTTATTTATAGGACAGTTCTCTCATCCTTTCCATTGCACTGGATTTTGGGAAGAGTCTAGTACAGTCAGGCCTCAAGCTAGACTTTTAAACATTTGTTTGACCCATGTCCTTGTGGCAAAGTCCAGAGTTCAACTTGAACTCACTTCGTAGCCTGGGCTGGCCTTGAACTCACAGTGGCCCATCTGCACAACTCAGCAATTCTGTTGTTACAGTCAGAAGAACTGAGGGGCGTCTTCCCTGGCTGACGAGCACCTTTTCACTGTAGCCCTACTGTTTTAAAAGTCTTCAGTTAGAAATAGCCCTAATATCTTTCAGTGGTAGGATGAATAAGTAAATAGTGTCTTCTTCCTATAATGGAACATATTGGATGAATGGAAATGAATAGGATTACGGGAAGCGCAGACCAAATCTCTCACAGACAAGGTTGGCTGAGAGAATGTGCGCCACAGAATTTCACTTACATGAAATTTCACAACAACTGTAACTGTAGCATTGAAACTCAGCTGATAAACCTATGAAGAAATCTAGGAAAATTACTATCAGAGTCAAGGTAGTGGTTATGTTGTGGGGAAGCAGAGATTTGTAAACTGGAAGATGTGCAGAGGGAAAGACCTTTCAAGGCAGGTGCAAGGCTTTGTTTCCTGACCTCCCAGGTATTCTCAGGGGTTTTTGTTTTGTACAAAGCAGTTGTATTTTAGATACTTATGTTATGTTTTGGAATAAAAGAAATTTATTTTTCTTTTTTCGTCAAAGAAATATTCTTGCTGTTGATACAGGGTCTTGCTACACAGATGAGACTTATGGTGATCCTCCTGTCTCAGCCTCCCCTGCGCTGGGACTACAGGTGTGCACCACCACGCCCAGTTTCAGGGCTGAAGGGTATGCGGTACTGGAGATAAAACTCCAGTCTTTGAGCTTGCCAGCCAGGTGCCTAGACTGTTGAGCTATCTCCCCAGCCCACTAAAATTTGTAAAGGGCTATTGACTCAATTATAGAATGGCAAATCACCTGAAGGAAAAATAAGTATATATAAATCAATAATTTATAGAAGAAGCAAATCCAAATAACCAAAAATACGTGAAAGCACCCTGAAGTCTAGGAAGCAGAAAGTGGAATGATGAAATCACACTCTACGTGAAACAAGTTGAAACATTCAAATGAGCAAAGCTTTGTTTTATATAATATTGTAGTGACTACACACAAAATGCAGGTTACAGCCCTTTTGGAAAATGATGTGTAATACCTATTAAAGTTAAAAAGCAACACAAGTCGTTCAATCGAGTAGGTCACTAGTGTAATGGAAACACAAGTGTAAGAATTGTTACCAAAGCATTCTTTGGAATTAAAAAGACTAAGAGTAATGATTGATTAAGAAGAAAGAAAAGGGCTGGCCAAATAGCTCAGTGGATTAAAGCACCTGCAAGCTGGCACAGGGCCTGGGGTTTTGATCCCTGGGCCTGCCATGCTGACCCCACCCCTGGGGTGCGCCGAGATGGCAATGGAGACTGGGCATGGTGGCACGTGCCTGTAATCCCAGCTCTTTGAGAGGACCACAAAGGGCTCTGCAAACAGGCTGTAAACAGACAGATTACTATGAGTCTGATCTAGTAGTCAGATCCTGAACACTCTGTAGACCCTTCCCTAAAATAGAAAAAAATAGAGAGAAAGGAAAGATGAAAAAAGTAAACATTAGCTACTACTTTCCACAGACCAGCAGAAACGCACAGTATAGTTGTCCAAACCATCCTGCTTAAATATTTAGATAAATCTCTTTCTCTCACTCCCTCTCCTATCCTTCTCAGCTCAGTTATTCCTTCTTTTTGAACAGGTTCATTCCCTTTTCTTAGTATCTGTTGATTAGTAGTCATAGCACAGAATATTATGCACCACTAATAAAGATAGATTAGCGATCACTGGTTGACTAGAAAGGATTGCCTGAAGTATTGTTGAAAGAAAAGAAAGTAACAGAAGGCCATCTCCTGCGGCCCCCTTTTGGACATAATGCCAATCTTGGATGTGGCATGCGCTTACTACAAGAGAGACAGGAAGGGACTGTGCCAGGTCATTCACTTGGGTTCTTGGGTTGGTTACACAGGCTGATGTGGGTGAAAGATTTGAATAGAAAACTTGATTGGCAGCTTTGCTTACAGGGCTGGTGTACTTCTCTACAGCAGGACACCTGTCTAGCCTGTGTGAAACTGTGGGTTCCAGGCTCAGCACTGAAAAAAACAAACCAAGCAACCCTTATCCATGTAGACAAGGAATATCAGAAGACAGAGGCTATTTTTAAAAATGTAATTCAGACTTCATTTTTTTTTTGTAGTTTTTGATGGTATTTTCTGCCTTTCCCCTCTAAGTTGGCAGAGCTCTTCTTGATGGATGACACAGGGTTAACTATGGTCACGTTCCCTACTACTTTTTGAACAGTTTGGTTATGTGAGTGACCATGATAAAATTATTTTTTGTTACATTTAAAAATGCTAACAGTAATGGCATATCCTAAGAATAGATTCCTAAGTAGGCTTTTGTTTGATCAAGGCACATAAACATTGTAAAGCCAAAAATGTAAGATGGATACAGATGAAACAGATGAGGTGTAGAGGACCAGAAAGGGCTCTGTAAATAAACTTTGGGAAGCAGCATATTACACACAGACCCACTCAACTCTAGAAAGGCAATAGAAATGGCAGAAATGCAATGGAATCCAACATTGTATATGTGGGCAAGAGTCAGCATTGAAGTGAAAAATGGAAAAGGTGCTCTACTGGAGGACACATTGTCATATATGCCCAGAAGCCCCCCATTAAGCAGACCAGTCCTAGCATTTTCTTGCCACTTCCTGAGACACTGAGTCCACTCTTGTGTCTTTTCATGGCCGCCTCTGTGACACCAACTGATTGAAAGTATTGACGACCGCTGCCAAATAAAAGCGTTGCAGTGCACCCTCATGCACCCTGTGTGGCTCCTGCTTCCTCCCCAAAGGCACAAGGACTGAGAAAGGGAAGCATTTTGAATCAGCTCAGGACCTCGAGGAAGCCAGGCCAGGGCTCCAATGACTCCCAGGAAGGAGGATTCTAGAACTGCTTCAGAGAGGTGAAGAACCATGAGGGTCTAAGTGAGTCTGAGAGCAGGAGAGGCACCTGGAGGAGGATTCATGGTGCATGTCTGTTATAGTTCTCTATATATTACAATATATGTTACCATACAGTTTTATTAATTATTTTTAATTTATTATTATTATTATTAGGTATTTTTTGAGACAGGGTCTCACTATGCAGTTCAGGCTGGCCTTAAGCTCAATTTGTAGCCTAGACTAGTCTCCAACTCTCAACAACCCTCCTGCCTCAGCCTCCTGAGTGCTGGGATTACAGGCCTGTGCCACCACATCTGGCCAATTTTTAAACTAATTAATTACTTAATTAATTTTTGTGGAACTGGGGATTGAACACAGGTCCTTGCACTTCCAGGCAAACGCTTATTCCACTGAGCTATCTCCCCAGCCCCTAATTATTTTTTAAAGAGAAAAAATAAAATTTCAAAACAAGGTAATAGGAAGGTAACAATGGTTATACATCATATACTGTTATCTTTAATTTAGGAAGGTATATATGTATGCGCACATACACACAAGATAGTTAAGATAGTTATACTACTAATTTCATGTAGTTCTTTGCAAAGAAAGGTTTGTGCTAATAGTGTTTGGACAACTGAATACCTGTGTTTTGTACTCTGAGTAACTAATTTATTGCAATATATTTTAAAAATTTCAATAGTCACACTGCCCTTGCATCACCCCTGAGTATGTGCATAGTCACGGGGGTGTGTACAGCAGGACCATTTCATCAGTGACGCCCTGCATACACTTGAGTGTGCCCCTTAGGATTATAAAGGAGTGAAAAGTTCCATCACTCCTTGATATTAGGCACTTATGGTGGCCCTGGTGTGGACAGGCGTGGCCTAGGGTACAACATTTACATTTACATGCCGCTTGCAAGTTGCTAATGATAAATGTTACGTATTTATGCACTGACAATAATATATATATATATATATATATATATAGCAAATAGGGTCTCACTACCCATATCAAACTAGTGGTAATCCTCCTGTTTTCAGCTTTCCAGCGCTGGGATTACAGGCAAGAGCCACCACATCCGAACTCTGTTGCTGGCTCCGCTTGCCCTGGGGGCGGGGCCAGCACGGCATGCATGTGGGGCCAGGATCAAGCCCCGGTCCCAGTGCTTGCCAGAGTAGGCACTTAGTCCACTGAGCTGTCTTGCATGCCTTGTATTGTACTTTTAATCATTTAAAATAATCCTTGTTTTAGAGCATATTCCTCCTACTTGTACCTTCAAAAAGTTAACTGTAAAACAGCATCAGGCAAGTCCGTTGCAAAATATCGTAGAAGGAGGAGCTGTTATCACAGGAGGCGGCAGCGCCAGCTGCTGCTGCTCCTTGGCCATCACTCTTGCCAAGCTCCTTGGCCATCACTCTTGCCAAGCTCCTTGGCCATCACTCTTGCCAAGCTCCTTGGCCATCACTCTTGCCAAGCTCCTTGGCCATCACTCTTGCCAAGCTCCTTGGCCATCACTCTTGCCAAGCTCCTTGGCCATCACTCTTGACACTCTTGCCATCAGTCTTCTTCGGTGTCTCCTCACCGCGGCCTCCACTCCTGAATCAGTTGACAGTGTGTGTGGCAATCTCATCCAAACGGAAGCGTGAGGCATTGAACCTCAGCCTCCCTCTTCGCCAGAACTCTTCCAAAAGCCCGATACAAGATACAGAGACTAAAGGTCGATTTTGGTGACTCTGCCCCTGTGAAGGGCTGGGAGCATTTGTGTGCTTGTGTCTTACTGTTTAACAAAGTATTTAAAAACTAAAACCCAAGGCCAGGTGTGGTGGTGCACACCTATAATTCCAGCACTCAGGAGGCTGAGGCAGGAGAATCATTGTGAGTGTGAGACTAGCCTGGGCTACAAAGTGAGTTCAAGGCCAGCCTGAACTGCAAAGCAAAACCCTGTCTTGGAAAGAAAAAAAAAAAAAAAAAAAAAAAAAAAAAAAAAAAAAAAAAAAAAAAAAAAAAAAAAAAAAAAAAAAAAAAAAAAAAAAAAAAAAAAGAAAGAAAAGAAAAACAAAATAAAAAGCTTAAAAAAATTGAATAAGGGGCTGGGGAGATGGCTCAGTAGAATAAGTGCTTGCCTGGTAAGTGCAAGGGCCTGAGTTTAATCTCCAGTTCTGCCAAAAATAAAATAAAATAAAATAAATAAATGAATAATAAAAATTAAAATATAGAATAAAGACAGAAATCAAGAAAATATTTAGTACAGCTATGCAATATATTTATATTTAAGCCAAGAATTTCTACAAGTTAGAAAAGTTCTAAGCTATAAATTTTATAATAAGATAAAGTTAATTCATTAAAGAAGAAAAAAGGTGGTCTAGGGGATGCCGTGCAGCCTGGGCTGCCACACTCATAGGCACGCAGAGGTTCCAGCCGGGCCCTGCACCCCTTCCTGCCCCACTGACTCCCAGAAGACCTCTTCCCTGCTAGCGCCTTCCGTAGTGAGTGTGGCACACAGAGTCCATCTCCACATCTAGCCATGTCATTTTAAATCAAAGGAGTACTTTTTTTTAAAGAAAAATCCATCAGTGAAACATTCATTGAGCCATGCGGTACATGAGGCATAAGATGGGGAGAAGGGGGTGTATGTGAGAGAAAGTATTTTAATAACCTGAAGCCGGTTATGGGGACCAAGGACCAGGCTGCGGCGCTGGTAGGGCTGTTGGTCAATGCTATAGCTGGGCTGCAGGTGTTTTGACACCTCTGTATGCAAGGTCCTCCTCCGGGGGACAGAACTGGCAGTAAGAGCCGCACTCTAAGAGCCGATATTCGGGTGAAGGAGACTCGGAACACAGGCAGTGATGACCGCGATAGCCCATAAAGTGGAGCGAAGAGAGGGAGAGTGGGGTCGTGCTATGCTATCCCAGCAAACCTGAATGAAATGAGGGTTGGGGGCTTTTGCCTGAGGTGGGGAAGAGGAGCAGACTCTGTGGCCAGAGGCGAGCTGGGCAGAACAGGCTCCGAGGAGGCCAGATGGGCCGCAGCAGCCGCAGCCCCGCCCTGTGCCAGCAGCCCCAGAGCTGTGTGGTCTCATGGAGATATTCTATGACAATAACATTAAGCACAGCATGTGAAATTTTAACATACCAGATGTTTAACTATATATGATCTTTAATTTTTTTTTTTTAAAGGTATTTAGTATGGGGTCTACAGGATCTCACCACACAGATTGGACTTGTAGTGATCCTCCTGTTTTCAGCCTCCCACATGCTAGGATCACAGATGTGCACTGACAGGCCCAGTCTCAGTTGTCATCTCAGTGGGCCCTGGAGGATAGGGTTGGCAAGGCATGCTGGGGATCGAACCCATGACCCCTGCATCTGCCTAAACAGGTGCTTTAATCCACTGAGCTATCTGTCTGGCCCTTGTGATGTCTAATTCTTAAAAACCTGTGAAAGGTCTGTGTTACATTTCAGCATTTATACTACAGCATATGGAAACTTAAATAGTCCACAGATAGTTCCTCAAATTGTGTGTGGATAGAAACAACAGTTACAAGTGTGAAAACACGGTGGGGTGGGGGGAAGAGGCACAGCTGCAAGGTCAGATTAGTACGGAGCTGGGGGAGGGCACAGAGAGACCTGGACGCAAGTGGGTGAATGGACAGCGGAAATGGATTTGTGATAGTTTATTTTTTTTAAGTTTATGATGGATAAATATGATAGAATGTTTGATTGTTGTTATATGATTTATGGAGATGTACATATTATAATTTTAGAAGTAAATATAATTTAACGTAATTACAAATGAATGCTCATTTTAGTTGCTTCCCTCAAAATGCAGGGCTGTTTACAGAATAAGAGTTCTCTGCTTGCACACGGGGAAGCTGGTGTGACATCAGGATGCCTTATGGCGGGGACTGGGAATTGGGGGCCAGGGGGCAGGTGACGCGCATGGCTGTGGCAGAGGCTGGGGAAATTGAGTCAGTTTACTCCCAGGGCCGGGGAGATGGTTCCATAGAATAAGTGCTTCCCTGGGAAGTGCAAGGGTCTGAGTTCAATCCCTGGTTCCACTAAAAACAAAAAAGAAAAGATGAGGCTGCAACACTGGAGTCCCCGTCTGTGCACATCCAGACCATTGCGCGTGCGCCCGAGGCTCGAGGCAGCAGTCTCCATCTGGGCCGCATTCCACTGCCCACCAGGTTTAGGGTATCGGCAATGTGTCTTTTGCTGTTTTACTTGGTACTGGGAATCAAACTCAGGACCTCGCACTTGCCAGGTAGGCCCTGTGCTGCTGAGCTGTACTCCTGGCCCTGTATTGTCTTCTAATCTTAAGAAAAATATTTTTATTCTCCATAATGGAAGGTTTCTGAAGATGTTATTAGATGGTCATCCTGTTGTTCATAGCCCATCATTTTTTTTTTTTAACCTTTAGAAGGTAAGCATACAGCTCAGATATGTAGGAAATTTCAGGATGGCAAGATGTTCTTAAGTTACAGATGCTGGGAGAAGGGAGAGTGGAACAGGCATCCTCAGTTCTAAAGCTCTGTTTTGCTTGAAACTGCCAAGCACAATTATTTTTCTAGGTACTGAGCTTTAAGAAAAGTGGCTGGGTCTCTTGCTGGTGGAGAATGACACAGCTTATGGGCATTTAGACTTTCATTTTAAAAAGCATCTTTTAATTCTTGGTATTAGTGCCCTAAATGTTTTATCCCCACCTGATTTACGGGGGAGTTGAGGCACAAATGGTCAAGTCATATGTCGCAAGCCATCACCTTGGTGGTACAGCCAGGTCTAGGACTCGGGTCTGTCATGTAGCTGTCTATGCCAGATTCCGTTGACTGTCAGATATTCCATAGATTCTTCATCTAAGATAAAGACAACTGTAGGAATCTTGAGGCTCCCAAAATTTCATCTAGAAAATACACACTATATTCTGTCCAAATTTACATGCAATATTCTTCCTACACACAATATTCTGTCCAAATTTAAACTACACAAGAAAATAAAAACTGTATTTAGCACAGGATCTATAGGGCCTCACCGCACAGATCCAACTCATAGTGATCCTCCTGTTTGCAGCCTCCCAAGTGCTGGGATTACAGGTGAGTGCCACCACGCCCAGTCTCAATCACCATCTCAGTGCACCCCGGGGGAAAGGGCCCCCGCACAACAAGGGATTGAGCCCCCAGTTCCTGCATATGCCTAAACAGGTGCTTTAATCCACTGTGTTATCTGGTCAGCCCTTACTTATTTTTATTATTCAATGTGATTGCTAGTTTTCTTCTATAATTTCAAAACTGAAATTATTGTCACCAAAAAGTAAAAGACAAGTTTCCCAATTTTTTCAAATTGAAAGAACTAAAAAACCAAAGCTTTGGCAGCACATAGACTAAAATTGGAATGATACAGAGAAGATTAGCATGGCCCTGCACAAGGATGACACGCAAATTCATGAAGTGTTCCATATTTTTATAAAAATGAGGTATATAACATAATAATAAGTTGAGCTGTAAATGGCTACAGTCAACAACTTCTTCAGATAACTCACTATTATTGTGGAATGCTGGACTGTGTTGGATTGTGTTGCCGAGTTCAGGCACCTAAATTGGTTTAATGACATTGGAGTGCCCACCCTTGACAGGTGTAGACAAAGGAATGGGTATAGAAAAGAAGGACCATGATGTGTGTGTATAAACAGTTCAGTTAGGGTAAATATGCTGTGCTTCTGCATAATTCTATGAAAAGCCAGATTTATACTAATAGTGGTTGGACATGATATTATGTCAGCTTCTAGTACTATGGACAACCACTAGGAAGATAACAAGGTAGAAAGTATTAATCATTGAATCTGTGATATAATTCAGCTATAAAAAATAAGATAACTAAACAGCTACACTCTCTTAATTCACTGATTAGACACATCTGCTATAATAATGTCTGTAAGTATAATATCATGTATGCACCTTGTACAATACCAAAACATTATGAAAACAACTTGCAGTGTATTAATTTATCGAATTTGTCCTGTTAATGTGCCGTGAAACTGTCCCATTGCTATTTGTTCTTCAATAAAAAAATAAAATAAAAAAATAAAAAATAAAGCAAGCTGGGTATAGTGGTGTATATCTATACACCCCCTCACTCTTGAGGCTGAGGCAGGAAGATCCTGGGGAGCTTGAGGCCAGCCTGGGCTACAATTTGAGCTCAAGGCCAGCCTGAAGTGAATCATGAAACCCTGCCTAAAAAACAAAATGAAACAAACAAGCAGGCGCCAGTGAGATGGCTCAGTGGAATAAGCGCTTCCCTGGCAAGCGCAAAGGTCAGAGTTCAATCTCTGGTTCTGCCAAAAAAAAACAAACCAAAACAAAACAAAAAATAAACCAAACAAACAAGCAAACAACCAAAGCAAAATACAACTTCAGAAATGCGTCTTGTGTGTATTTTCTTTCTTTCTTCCCTCCTGTCTTGGCCCAGCTTCCTAAGTAGCTGGACTAGCAGTGAACATCAACCTTGTGTAGTTTTGAATCACTGAGAGCCACAGAGTGAGGGTATGCTTTGTTGCACTGGTTGGGCGCAGGTTTCTGGTCCAACTACTGAGTTAGCTGGAGTCTCAGGCTGACCTCAAATGCAGACAAGATGTGTGCGTCGTGTCCTTGTCAGAGACTACTCGTTTAGGTGTGGGAAAACACACACTGTGAATGTGGGCACCATGCCCGATAACCCCAGGCACAGCGCCAGGTGTGCAGTGTACGGCAAACTAACCAACCTTCCAGCCAACCTGTGGAGTACTGATCATTATTCTCCTGTCATGACCAGCGAGCAAGTGGCAGGTCACTGTGGACATCCCCAGGGCTGCAGGGCTGTGCTAGGCCCCAGGCGGTGGGGAGTCTGCTCGTGGGCATCTTATTCCAGCACTTCTGGGAAAAAATAAACATAAATTAAAAAGATTTCTTCTGAGGGCCACTTTTTCAGATACCTCTCTTCTAATTATATTCAAGCTTTTGTTTGGCTTCAGTTTGGGCAGTGTTGGCTCCAGCTAGGGGCCCAGTTTCCACTAGGGCATGCTGAATTTCAGCAATGCTGCGTCTCTTCTAATCAGCTTCTAGCACGTGTGTATTTTCATTCACTGACAAGTCATCTTTCACCTGTGGTACCTCCTTCAGGCACGGGGGCAAAGAGGCTACTTGGGAGGCTTTCAGAGTCCCAGAGGTTGCCCTGAGGTGAAGCTTGAGCCCCTCCCCTCCCATTTCAAAAGCTTCTCTTACTAGGGAAGGCCTCCTAGTAAGCCAAGCAGATGCAAATTTCTGGTTCCAGGTTTTGTTTGTATGTTTGTTTTACACTCTCTATCTTCTGGCTTGGAGCTGTTGGAGGGACCCTCGCCCCCAGGAGCAGGCACTTCGCAGTCACACCCACAGGCTAGTGATGCAGACAGGATAAGCAACCCTTGAGGGTATGTGACAGACCTCCAGAACAAACATTTATGGGGGCTTTTTTGTATAAGGCAATTGTAAAGAACAGTCTTGTTATACAGGGTGGTAGACACCTTAAATCCTGCTAATGGACTTTGGTAATGAAGGGAATAAGATTTAGATGCCTAAAATTTGGAAGAAGATAGCTACAGGGGATTGAGCCCTAGCTCAATGGAGGGCCTAAAAACAGAAAACTGTTTTCCCAGCCAAGATGCCTGGATTTCAGGTGACTCATACTACAATGAGTTGAGACTTCTGTTCAGATCACTTTACTCAGTTTCAAAGTTTATTTTCCCCCCCTCAGGCTGGTTTCACTGAGACACTTAACAACAGGCCGAGAATCCAGATTTTTACTCTACTGTGGCTTTGGAGCTAGCTACACTCACTAGCTGGGCACCCACTCCCTAGACTATAGCCACAGGGGCCCTGGCTGTTCCTACTGCTGCTCACCCATGCCTGGCAACTGGTGAACTCCTCAAAATGCTAGGAAAGCCATTAAAAAATACTGCACTGCAGAGCTGGGGTGGTTTGTGACTCACCGTGTGGTTTCGAGGCTTGCTGCTGGGACAGCAATCGGTCACACCTGTTTCAGGTACACTAGCTTCCTGCTCTGTCTTTGGTCAGGCATGACCACCACAAGGGCCAGAAAGAGGAAGCCAGGCCTCCCGTGGCCTCAGGCAGCTGACTGCCAAGGGCTTGGAAGCTGACTGCTAAAAGGCCTAATCTTAGTTGACCTCTGCAAGGTGACTTGGCTCTGCAGAAGTTTGGGGGTTTGGGGAGATAGCTCAGCAGCCTGGCACCTGCCTGGCAAGTGCAAAGTCCTGTGGTCAGTCCCCAGTGCAAAAGCCAAATGAAACAAAAACCAACTAAAAGTTTGGGTATGTGTGACAGAAGAATTGCTGGCACCTTCTGTGTGGGGGGAGGAAGAAGGGAGACGGAGTCTTCTGTCTCATGGCATTTGTGTTCCTCAATAATTTCATCTGATCCACACCTGTGCACATCTGATCCACATTTTGTTAGGGGAGATTCATTTTCCAAGGCATTAACTTCTCTCCAAAGCTTCCCATGCAAACAAGAGGTGTTTTAATCCCCCAAGTGCTTTTAAATAGAATGATCAAAATATGTATTGTGCATGCACAAAGTTGTTAAAATAAAATTCATCACTCTCTACAGCCAATTACAAAAAAGAAAGAAAAATGTAACGAGGACTACTAAGTGGAAAAGAAGCCGAGTTACGATTTCAGTCTTTCACAGAAACATGGGAACAGAGAGCCTCTTTCCCTTCTTTCTGTTATTATAGTAGAAATGAGATTTTCACTGACTGGATTTTAGGAACATCTTGCCCACTTTTTTTTTTTTTAATTTTATGGTACTTGGGATTGAACCTTGCTCTTGCCAGACAGGCACTTATACTGCTGAGCTATATCCCCAGCCTGTTGCCCACTTTTGGATACCATGTTCTCATGTTTGTCACTCTGGAGACTCTCCTTTTCTGAGAACTGGGGAACCTCGGCAGAGTGCTGTATGTGCATGCCATCTTTTAAATCAAAATTAAGCGTCTCAGAAAACAAAACAAAACAAAACAAAAAACAAAAAAACAGCTGCAGCCAGAACTAAAAATTACAAATTGGTTTAAAAAAAAAAAAAAATTGTGTTCCAAGCAACAGAAGAGAAAGTAAATAGGTCTAAAGAAAGGGCTGAGCGCCGGGCGTGGTGGCGCATGCCTGTAATCCCAGCACTTGGGAGGCTGAGGCAGGAGGATTGTTGTGAGTTCAAGACCAGCCTGAGCTACAAAGTGAGTTTGAGGCCAGCCTGAACTGCATAGCAGGACCCTGAAGAAAGCAAAAGGACAAACACACACACTTAGGAGGTGTGATTAAACAATACAGTGGGGTTGGAAGCCTCAGGACTTTGTGACAGTAAGATGCACATTCTATTAGTCTGCCTCAAAGTGTGTCCCCTGATTTTGAGTGCTCTTATGTGTTACTCCTGCCAGTTTCTGAAGCCCTTCTGGAAGTCCTCTTTCCTGAGGTCTTGGGCTGCGCTTCCATGGTGGCCTCTGTGCCCTGAAATGATTGCCAGGGGCTCCCTTTCCTGGCTGTTTGACTTAGGGAAAATGTCAGAACTCAGGAGGCGCCAGCCAGATCTGGTGAATAAAATTAACAAGGACCCACTGTCCCGTTTTTACAAAGCTGCCTGTCTGCTGAATGGCATTTGGCCAGCAGCATTTACCTTAATTTTTACTCTGTCCTGAAGACCCTCATGTGAGACCCCTCTTCCTGTTTGTCCTCTATAACTCTCCTCCACAGGCTCCTTCTCCCTGTGCATGTCTTCAGGTTTTCTCTTCTGCCTTTGTTGGACTCTGCAGACTGTGCAGTCCTCCTGTGGGACACTTATGCGCTTTCTGTCTTTACATCTCTCAGGTAGAGGATTCCTGGGGCCCTCAGATGTGAGCCTCACAGGATGGGGACACCCAATCACCCCGCAGCAGACTCCACAGTGAGTCCTGCTTGGGCCCTGAGGTCGAGCAAGCCTTCTGGCCCAAGGTTCTGTGCCTTCTCAGGGATGGGAGATTCCGTACCCTCTGACCTAAGGTTTCAAGATCTGCTATCTTGTCCCATTTCAGATGAATTCTGAAGATCCATCTCCACTGCAAAGGTTCCACGCAGATCAGGAGAATCCAGTTTCTTTTATTCCCCTCACAGATCCTGACCACAAGAACCTACCCCAGCTGCCCTGGTGGTGCACATCTGTAATCCTAGCACTTGGGAGGCTGAGGCAGGAAGATCCATGAGTGTGAGGCCAGTCTAGACTACATACTGCAGCTCAAGTCCAGCCTGAGCAATGTAATGAGACCCTGGCTCAGGGGGGAAAATAAAGAAAAGAACAAAGAAAAAAAGAAAGAGAGAGAGAGGAAAAAATCTCCAATAAGTTTCAAGGACGACAAAGTCTTAGAGCCTGCTTTTCAGAAAGCCCTAGGATGCTGTCAATATCATCCTCGCCCTCTTCTGGGCGCCGCGTCCCTGTTTCTGTGGTGTCATCACAGCATGGACACTAGATCAGTATTTTAGAATGTAGCTAACAAAACTCCTGTGTCTGGTGCTTTATTCTGTCTTGTGTTGAGCCCATGTCAGAAGTACTGAGACACAAGACCCAGGAGCTGCAGCAGCAAGCAAGCATCTGAGTATTTTCTCCTGCTACCTCTTTTTCTTCTTTGTTTAGCTTCTTCTTTGTTTTTTAAAGCAAACGATAGCCTCCAAACAACAATATGAACATTGCTTTTGTTTTCCCACTGTAAAGGAAGGACAGAGATGTTTAAATTAACCTTGGAGTAAGATTCTAACATGACTGACATCTGGAAAGATCTTCAGCAGTTCTTTTTTTTTTTTTTTTTTTCTGCATAGTGGTGACTTACTGTAATCTTGCTCATACTGCTGAGTGCTCCTTGAATTATCATTTGTGCATTTGTTCTCAGTGTTGTAGACTGAGCTCAGGGAACGCAGGACCTTGTATTTGCTTAACCAAGGGTTACATTCCCAGTGCTTGCATGTTTTAAAAACAAAGTTTTGGAACTGAGCGTAGTAGCTCTTGCCTGTAATTCCAGCACTCAGGAGGTTGAGACAGGAGGATCACTGTGAGTTTGAGAAAAGCGTGGTGGCTATAAAGTGACCGCAAGGCTGGCCCAAACTGCACAGCGAGACCCTGCACAAAAGAAAAAAGTTCTTTTTTGAAATAGGTTTATATTTATAGGAAAATTGAGATAAAGCTTCAGAGCACTCTGTGTATCTTGCATCCAGTTTTGCCTGTGGCTGGCATCTTCCCTTACTACAATACATTCTAAAATAATAAATACATTATTAATTTCATATTTTATTCAGATACTGTTAGTTTCTTCCTAATGAACTTCTCAGTTCTGGAATCTTATAAAGGATATCATGTTACTTTCTTCCCTTCTTCTGTGCTGGAGATTGAAGTCTAAGCCCTGTGCATGCAGGCAAGCATGCTACCATGAGCTGCAACCAAAGCCAGGGTTGTGGTTAGTTACTGCGTCATTTTAGAGTCCTTCTTGGCTGTGATGGTTTCTCAGACCCCTTGACTGTGCTGGTCTTGATGGTGCAGGAGAGCCCTGGCCAGGGAACAGTAGACCAACCTGCAATGTCTGCTTGCTTTTTTCCCTCTGATGTTTTTCTCATGCTTAGCATGAGGTTCTGCATTTCTAGGATGAAAATCAAAGAAGCAAAGTGCCAACTTCATTGCATCCAGGAGCACGTACTGCCTGCAGGGCTGATCCCTCGCTGGTGTGGTGGTCACATGACCAACATGGTGGTCAGGCTTCCCTCCTGGGAAGTTCATTTCCCCACTTTCTGGGCTGTGCTTTCTTTTTCTTTTCTTTCTTTTTCTTTTTCTTTTTGGCAGAACTGGGGATTGGACTTGGACCCTTGCACTTGCCAGGTAAGTGCTTATTCTACTGAGTCATCTCCCCAGCCCCTGGGCTGTGCTTTCTGATTAGAAGGTAGAATGTAATGGAAAGTCGTGCTCCAGCTTCCTCAGAGGAGTCTGGGTACAAAGCTTTTGGAATTTCGCACCTGAGCTTGGCCTCATCTGTCTTTCTGTCCGTCCGTCCATCCATCCGTCTGTCTGTCTATCCGTTCATCCATGCATCCACCAATACGTATTGTATCATTATGGACTTGTCAATACTTATTTTATACTTTGTACTATAACCTAATGCTAATTTACTTATTTTGCAGCTCCAATTTTATTAGGAGCTCTCCATTCCTTTGACCCAGTCCCATTAAGATGATTCTTTTTTTGTTTAGCACTACAAAGTAATCCTACAAAATGGTCCAAATTCATCTCGTATGTTCTCTACCTTAGTCATGGACTCAGCCATTTCTTGAGGAAATTCTGGTTCCTTCTCTTGGCAGATGGTGTTAGGAACTAAAACCTGTTGCTACGCATGTTTATTGCTACTGAGATGTCATTGCTTCTAGACTCTTAGCTGTCAGAGTCAGGGAAGAGAAGCCAGCACACTTACATGTGCATACAAATGGTATCTATAGGCACTGTGGATGGAGCCATGATATCTACATCAAGCTAAGCTTGGGTTCACACAGAAGGCTCCAACATCAGAAGATTATCTCACAGATTACTCTGATCTTCTCATTTTGTTGTCCATGAACCATGCTCCAACAGGGAGAAATCTGACCCTCATCTCTTGCCATCCACTTACTCAGCAGTTCAGTTCCAGGATCTGTGTATAGTGGTACTGGAATTGTTGACCTGATCTCTTATGGGAAGTGGCTTTGTCAACTAGCATTTGGTTTTATATACCGATTTAATTTACCTTCAGGTTTGTAGCCTTCACGCATTTCCAGAGTTACTTAGGTTCGTGCCTTTTCCTCGTGCCCTTCCAGTGAGGTTGCTACATATATTTGTAATGCAGTCAGACTTTCTGTTATAGTCTGCCTTTCTTCTGGAAAGCCCTATCCCCCAAATTATTTTTTAAAATTTGCATTCATCAGGGACCATTCTTTATGCTGGAAAGTTCTATGGGTTTGACAAATGCCTAGCTGTATGTATGCACAACCAGGGTAACACTGGCATGGTTTTGCCACCCTGGAAAGCCTCTCGGCTTCATTATTCTGCCCTCTCCTTCAAACCCCGGCACCTGCTGTGGTGCTTTGTCATTGAGTTTTTTGCCTTTCATAAAATGTCACTGTCTTAGTTACTTTTTACTTATTTCTGGGACAAATACCCAACACTCAAAATGAAAGAAGGAAAGGCTTATTTAGCTCATAGTTGTGGAGTTGATATTATTTGGAATTCTGTATGCTTCAGTTCCCTGAATGTCAAACTGTTTCCCCATATTTAAGAAGTTTTCTGCTACTACTTCTGCCCATATTCTTTCTGTATCATTTGTACTGACTTCTTTCTCATTGATGTTATTAGTCTCATGTTACTCATCTTTGCATTGTCTTGCAGATGTTGAATTATTTTTTCCTGCATCCTAGCTGTTTTTAAGAGATCTTTTCTTACCTTCTTACTAGCTGCAATGGTGTCTTCAAGATCTGAAACTATCTTCATTTTTATTCAAACGATTTTGCAAGTTTGTGATTGAGATTTTAAGTTCCTCTACATCTCTTTGACTATGCTGCATGGGATCTATTTCTTTCCTAAATTGCTCATTCAAGGATTCTATCATTTTTCTGTTCTCCTCTTAAGTTTTTATAGTATGTGTCTTATTTAGCTCACAGTTTGTGGAGGTTTCATTCCATACTCCGCTGGCTCCAAGGCAAAGCAGTTCATGCATCAGAAAACAATGAAGAGCAGAGAGGAGCAGCAGTGTGGCGTCCATCAAGCCTCTCTCTTCCTTCTACGCCCCAGAGTAGTGGGGCTGTGAAGATCAAGCTCCTCCAAAGACTGAGACTTCTCCAAGGTAGTGGGGCAGGGCCGCCCGGAAGCCTTCTTCAACTCATTTATATATACTTCTTGTGCTGAGTCACTCTGGGGCGGCCCAATTGTGGCCGCAGGGCCCGCCCAATAGCAAGCCAAGGCAGAACCAATCAAGCCCCAGGGTGGAACCAATCGCACCCCAGGGTGGGCCCACCCTCCCCAGCCCAGAACTGGGCTGAGCGAATCAGCCAAGTTGACGTAATGTATCAACCACTACAGTCAGCTAATGCAGGAAAGCACGCAGTTTGCAGTGCTTCAGTGGATTCATTCCCACAGCAGTGTGTGTATAAGATTCTTCACATCTTCTTGTGATGTGGAGGACGTTTTTCTTCATTTCATACAGTATTCTACTGTACGGGTGTTTATTTGTTCATCTACTAAAGCATATTTGGATGTGTTTAGTATTTGGCAATTTTGAATAAAACTACTATAAAAATTGTTATTCAAGTGTTTTCTTGTGGCCATAAGTTTTCCAGGAAGCTGAGTTCCCAGGAACACAGTTATGAAATCATAGGATAAGACTATGTTTAGTTTTGTAAGAAACTGTGACATGGTCTTGTAAGTTACTCTACTTTTTTTTTGTTTTGGTGGTACCAGGGATTTTTTTTTCTTTTTCTTTTTTGAATTAGGATCTTGCTAGGCAATTTGGGTTGGCCTCAAACTCATGGTGATCCTCCTTCCCAAATGTGGGGACCACAGGTGTGCACCACCTCTCCTGGCAACACCATGTTGCATTCTTACCAGCAAAAGCGAGCACTCTCATTGCTCCCTGGCCTCACAGGAAGGTGGTATCGTCAGGCTGAGGAACTTTAATTATTCTTTAAAGTGGGCCATGGGTCGAGCTTGGTCCCAAGGACTAGAGAGCACCTCCATAGCGCGGTTGAAAGATGAGGCAGGGTTGCCAGTTTTCCTTTTCCTTCAATGTTTTGGCAGTGTTGAGAATTGAGCTGAGACCCTGACACACACTAGGCAAGTTCTGTACCACTGAGTTACTTGCCAGGTCTTTTAAATTTTATTTTGACACAGATCTTTGTGAAGTTGCTCAGGCTAATCTCTAATTTCTGATCTTCCTGCACCTGGCTGCCTTTCAAAAATAATTATTGAAAATAAGACTTCTGTCTGACCCAGCTATTCCCCTTCTGGAAGATATTTCTAAAAGCGTTAAAGATGTTGTTCCACAGCGGTGCGTGCGTACGCCTGTCCGTAGCGGCACAACCTGGAAAGCAGCTGCACGCCCATCAACAGATGAACTCATAAGGAAGATGTGATGTCCAACCACCATGGAGTCTATGCTGCTATAATCAAGGGCAAGCCCGAAGCATTTGTAGGAAAGTGGATGCACCGAGGCCACAATGCTGAATAAGAACGACAGGCACCCAGACCAGACTATCCTGTAGTTTCTCTTATATGAGAAGCCCAAGGTATAAATAAAGTGCAAAATGAGAGGCAGACAATAGGATCATAAAAGTGAGAAAGAAAAATATTACTGTATCTAGTATGGACAATGTGTCTAAAAGTGCACCTTGATTTGGTACAATTATTTTGTGTGATTTTTATGTTTTGCTCTGTCAGTATGGCTGTTAATCTGCATGTAGGATAATTAACTTGATAAATAATCTGACACTGACAAAAAAATCTGTTGAAAAAAATTTTTTTGACAAGATCTCATCATATAGTTCAGGCAGACCTTGAACTCACTGTGTAACGCAGGCTGGTCTAGAACTCATGGCAATCCCCTTGTCTCAGTCTCCTGAGGGTTGGGATTGCAGGCATGCACCACAATGGTTGGCCTGAAATATTTTGAAATTGTCCTAAAATACAAACTTAATCTCTTTCCTATCTTGCAAGACAGAGGGTAAAAAAACTGAGAAGCCAGACACTAAAGAGAAGAAACCTGAAGCCAAGAAGGCTTCTTCCAGTGGTACTGGCAAAAAGGGTGAGGTGAAGAAGGCAAAGAAGTGTCGCGCGCATCCTCGCCAGCAAGGAAGACGCGACCACTGGTTGTCTCTGCAATGCTTTATTCTTCCATGGATTGAGTAGTTCTTCTTTTACTCCTTCTCCTCCTGCTCCTCCGCTCCTCTGCTCCTGACCCGGGCAAGCCCGCCGCAAGCTATATACCACAAGGCGTCCAACCCTGGCGTGACACGTGGGCGCAGCCGATAGGTCCAGATACGCGGAAGGGAGCCACAGTCTTTGCCTTAGCCATATAAGGAGTTGTTTACTACAGAGAGCACTC
This sequence comes from Ctenomys sociabilis, assembly GCA_004027165.1. NCBI lineage: Eukaryota > Metazoa > Chordata > Mammalia > Rodentia > Ctenomyidae > Ctenomys > Ctenomys sociabilis. The sequence goes on along the minus strand of PVKA01014102.1, from coordinate 17,393 downwards.
ACCCAGTGGGGGGGTGGTGGAAGGCGGAAGCCAGCGCTGTCTTTTAAGGCGCAGCTATTCGCAGCTCCCTACAAAGAAGTCTAAGAAGGGGCAGCCCACTGCAGCTGAAATCCTGTCCTGGTTAGAGGAATTGGTAGATACTCCTGATCTGCTAGGTATTCCGGAAAGGCTTTGTACAAGAGAAAGTACACAGCTGCTAAATCATAGATTTAGAAGAAAAAGGAGAAAATTCTTGCTATGATCACAAAACCAGTCAGCAGGGACAAGAATAGAGGTACCTGGGTGGTTAAACTTTGAAAAATGCCTAGATACTACCCTCCTGAAGAAGTCCCCCAAAGCTCTTGAGCAAAGGCAAGAAACCCTTCAGTCAGCATGTGAGGAAACTTTGAGCTAGCATCACTCCCAGCACCATCTTGATCATCCTCACTGGGCATCACAGAGGCAAGAGAGTGCTCTTCCTGAAGCAGTTGGCCAGTGGCTTGCTACTTGTGACTGGGCCTCTTAGCCTTAATTGTGTTCCTCTATGAAGAACACACCAGAAATTTGTCATTGCCACCTCTACAAAAGTTGATATCAGCAAAGTGAAAAGCCCCAAGCACTTCACTGATGCTTACTTCAAGAAGAAGAAGCTGCAGAAGCTCAGATACCAGGAGTGCGAGACCTTCAACACCAAGAAAGAGAGATACCAGATTTCAGAGCAGTGCAAGGTGGATTAGAAAGCAGTGGACTCAGATTTTAGCAAAAATCAAAGCTGTTCCACAGCTCCAGGGTACCCGCAATCTGTTTTTACTGTGATCAATGGAATTTATCCTCATAAATTAGTGTTCTAAATTTCTTATTGGGAACCTAATTAAATAACTGATACATAAAAATAAAATACGAGACCGGGCATGGTGGCGTGCACCTATAATCTGAGCTCTTGGGATGCTGAAAATAGGTGGATCATTCTGAGTCTGATCTAGTAGTGAGACCCTAAACATCCTGTAAACCCTTCCCTAAAATACAAATAAATAAATAAATAAAATAAAATGCAAACTTGACTTCTATGTTAATATCCATGGTTTGGTAAGTAAATATTTATAGTGTAAGATGGTTTATCAGTGCATAGTCTCTTTATGATTTGAAATTTATAAAGGTTAAATTTTTAGACTGTGGATTAAATTATTCAGTAATGATTAGGTTATCATTGGACCCTTTCTATGAAAATTGACTTAAAAAAATAACATGCAAATTGTCATCCAAATGTATAATTGGTATATGTATTACTTTTCTGGTAAGTTTAAGGTCCTTGAAGTAATAATCCTGAATAAAGCTGTGGAGGTGGTATTTTCTTTCTCTTCTCTTCTCTTCTCTTCTCTTCTCTTCTCTTCTCTTCTCTTCTCTTCTCTTCTCTTCTCTTCTCTTCTCTTCTCCCCTCTTCTCTCCTCCCTTCCCCTCCCCTCCCTCCCTCCCTCCCTCCTTCCCTCCTTTCTTTCTTTCTTTCTTTCTTTCTTTCTTTCTTTCTTTCTTTCTTTCTTTCTTTCTTTCTTTCTTTCTTTCTTTCTGGTACCAGGGATCAAATTCAGGACCTTGTACTTGCCAGGCAGGCACTAATGCTGCTCAGCTATCTCCCTGGCCCCCAGAAAGTATATGGTTAGAAATTGAAGGGAAAAGCTTTTAGTTTTGAACATAGATAATCTTTCTAAAACACACAATTGGCATGAAAGGATATCAAATACTTTATATCCTACTTTATAGTCTTAAAATGAGAGAATATTAAATTCAATGAAATGTGTTCCGTGGGGCACATTTTGGAGACTTCCTCTCTGCCTGGCATCCTGACCTGCACTTCCGAGGCAAGGCCAGGTTAATCCTTTGCAGAGCCCAGAAATCTCTTTCTTTGTACAAGTTGGTTGGTGGTTCTGCTCCCAGAGATCTGGGCTGGTGAGGAGTGATTTATGCTCTTAGGTAATTTTTTCTAGATTTCTACATTGTTTTAGAAAGCTGAAGTTGAGTAATGAGGTCACCTTTAACATTGGCGGGCTTATTTCACCCTACATTTGTTTTATTTAAGCAAATCCTATCCAGTTGTTGCCTATTTTGATTTTCCTGAGTCTTTGAACTTCACCCTGGCTCTATTCTTGATAAATCCAGGCCCAGCCCCGACCATTCTGCTTGCTCACTTTTGGGATTTGCAAATTCCAGCCCTGCTTTGGTTTAGAAAAGACATTCTGGTGCACTTAAAAAAAAAAATCCTCCACCCAACAATTACTGATATGGAGTCACGAAATAGAATTCTTGAAATGGCCAGTTACAGGATAAAGCAGAGATAAATCAGTGGGAGTTGCGTCTCCCTGTCATGAAATCTCATTTTTGACCCCAAGATTAGGCAGCCTGACGGTCACCTACCGCTTTGTACTCAGCCTTTGATTCCTGGCGCTGATGCCAGGGCCCTGTCTGTTCCGTCTGAGAGGCCAGGGTCACCATGGCAACGCTCAGCTTCCAGGTATTCATGCAGTGTGAAAAACTGGAGATGTTGCCAGAAATTTCCTGGTGTTCCGCAGCCACCTTGAGGTCTGTCTGACCCACCAGGTTGTTTGGGGAGGAGAGGACTTTGGGGTGGAGGCGGCCAGCAGGCCGGAGGCAAGCTGTGGGTCGTGCTGGTATGCAGGGGTTCTGGAGCTGGAGCTGGAGGAAGGTGTAACCTCAGACCAGACCTGAACCTTAAGTCCTTGGGGAGAAAAATATGCACTGCTTTATACCTTCCCCGCAGAGCTGGAGATGGGACCCAGGCACTCAGAACTGAGCTACTTCCGCAAAGCTTTTTTTTTTTTGAGGCTGCCTAGGTGTTGAGCTCAGGCTCTGGAGCCTCCTGCCTTGGCCTCCCCGAGTTCCTGGACGACAGGTTGTGGTACTGAGGATTGAACTCAGGACCCTGCGCTTGCCAGACAAGCACTTATTCTATTGAGTTATCTCTCCAGCCCTGAATTTGTGTTTTGGTGTGAGGTTTCTTGCCTGGCTAGAAAGTAGTAGTTTTAAAAAATAAATAAATAAAATAAAATTTTAAAAAAGTTCAATGTATTGGGGCTGGGGAGATGGCTCAGTGGAATAAACGCTTCCCTGGCAAGTGCAAGGGCCTGAGTTCAATCTCTGGTTCTGAAAAAAAAAAAAAAAAAAAAAAAAAAAAAGAAATTAAATTAGAAAAAAGTTCAGTGTAGAAAGTAGTAGTTTGACTTTCTAATTTCTTGATGCTCATTTCACTTTTTTGGTAGAACCAGGGATTGAACTCAGGCCCTTGAGCTTGCCAGGGAAGCAATTATTCCACTGAGCCATCTCCCCAACTCCTCATTTCACTTTTGAAACTTACACTTATAAAGGGACTAGGAAGGATGTATTTGGTAGGACTGTTGGAATGATCAAGCAGGTTGATGGATAATTGTAGAGACCCGGGTCTTGGACCATTTGGTGATGAACCAGGAGGAGGGGCTCAGGCTGTCAGGCCTCTTCATTTCGGCTTTCACTGGATGTGGGTGGCCGGCTGGCCAGGCTGTCCCTTCCTCCAGGGCGGTGCCATCTGGGTGATCGATCTTACCACATTTATCACAGGTGTACTTGGGGGTGCAAGTCAGTCTCCTTCTGTGTGGCTTTGAAGCTCTTTTGAAGCATATTGACTTCTGCAGGTTCAGGGTTTGCTCTAGTTTCTCAAACAAAAGATTGGGTTTGTTTTTACTTCTCTGCGACAAGGAGTAGAACTCACTAGGCTTCCTAGACTGGGCCTTGTATGGTATATACTTTTCTGAACTCACTGAAGACCAAAGTCATGAATTTAATTTTATAATCACTTCATTTTAGTTGGACCAATCAATGCCCTGCTAGTGTTTCTTTCTCTCTCTCTCTTTTTTTTTGTATGAATGAGTCTTATTTCTAAGTTGTGAAGGAGGTATTATAGGAAGCTGAGCCACAGAAATCTCTCTCTTCTGTGAGGAACAGTACATACCACGGCACCAATGCCTTGCAACTCCAAGGGTTGGTTTTTTTCACTGGAAAATGGAACTGACACTCCTTCCCAGAAGTATTCTTAGGATTGAATTTTTGTAGGCATTGAATAAATGTTTTAGGGATTCATGATAATTTGTTATTTAAACTTACATTTTTATTTATCTTTTGAAGTGAGTTCTAATGATTCCAAGAAGTAGTGGGCAGGGCTCTGATGTGTGGGGCAGACAAAGAGATGGCAGCCTTGTTCTGGCTCTGGGGCGCTTGAGCTCAGGGCTGCGAGGTTTTGAAAGCATTGGGCTTATGTGGGCAGGATACCAGCAGAAAAAGGAGAAGGACTGTGGATTGAGATCGCTTTCTGGGACACCAGGACAATTTCATCCTATAGCAAAACTGTAGGACAAAATGTGTTGATAGGATATACTAGTACTACTACTAGTAAGGTAATGATCATGATGTCATAGCCAATTTTTAATGTATTGGTAGCTAATTTTTAATGTACTAACTTTAGAATCAGGCTTCGTTCAAGGGTTGTTCATATTCTAACTTAATTCCTATATAACTCTCATGAGGACAACGCTATTATAGTTATTCAGGCTAGTATTTAAAATTTTTAATTAACAGATGTTTGTGATATGTAATAATTGCATTCATCCTGGGTGGCACTTCTTCATTTCACTGTATTTTTTATTGTGGTAAAATGTACATAACACAAAACATGACTATCTTAACCATCTTTAAGTATCAAGCTGGTGCTGTTGAGTGCGCTCGTTTTGTTTTGCAGCTGTCCTCCTCAGCCACCTCCAAAAGCATGTCCTCCCCTGACACCGTCTGTTGCACTGGACCGTCCGTTCCCCCACCCTGAGCACTTGGCAGGAACCGTTCTGGCTCTCTGAGTTTGACTGTTCTCAGGACCTCCTGTGAGCAGTCGCTCCGGCATTTGTCCTTCAGATGCCGGCTCATTTGTTTCCCTGTCCAGTGTCCTTGTGGGTCCATCATGGAGCAGGCGTCAGGAGCGTCTCCCACCTTTTCGCTGCTGAGCAGTGTTGCGTTGTGCATGTGCACATTGTGCTCATCTGCCTCTCTGTGAATGGACCCCTTTCTGGCTGGTATGAACATTGGTGTATAGACCAACTGACAGACTTCCTGAATTCAAGTCTTGTAAATATATTTTTGGACTGGTAAGATAGCTCAGCAGACAAAAGTGCCTGCTTAGGCAAGCTTAGGCACACGCAGGGACTGCGGTTCCATCCCTGGCACCACATGCTACCCAGCCCTGCCCCCAGTCTTCCTGTGTCAGGCTGCTAGAGGTGCTGGGATCACACAGGTGCCATTACACCTTGCTATAAAATGAAACTTTAACAAGAAATGAGAAGACTTGAAAAAGAATTAGGAAATAACCCTGAGACATCATGTGACAGCAGTGAAGAGGGCATTCAAGTGTAATGCGTTAGAATTACTCATGGAAACAGTCAAGAGGAAGGGGGGGTGACACTTCCTATACAGACAAGTAGGGTTCACAGTGTTGACTTAGCAGGAGACTCAGGATGCATTTTTAAAGACTTACTTTATTTCATCCTACTTGTGGGGTTTAATCTCTTCTCAGATGGAGTGTTTATCATCTTCATTTTTTTTTTTTTTTTTTTTTCGGAATTGGGGATTGAACTCAGTCCTTGTACTTGCCGGGGAAGCGCTTATTCCACGAGCCATCTCTCCAACCCCTATCATCTTCATTTTACACTACTCTGATAAATGAAATTCTTTTCATCTTATCAACCTTTTCCTTCTCCAAAAACAAGAGAGTCAGTACGTACATGACACTTAGAACTGAACCCCAGCATCCAGCAGTGAAGGCTTCAGTGACCTGCCTAACCAGCACTGGGGCAGTAGCTGTCCCTTCCTGCCCCTTTGACTGACCTCCTCTCTGGCTCTATTGTGCCTGCTAAGCTCACGGTGAGGAGCCTCAGGTTTCCCACCTGTCTGTGAATTACCACTGTTCATTTCTTTGCACTTCAGGAACTGAATGCAGGGCCACTGACACTGAGCTACAGCTCCAGCCTTTTAAAATTTTTAATCCTGAGACAGGGTCTTGCAGAGTCCTAAGTCTGGACTTGTGATCCTCCTAACTGAAGTCTGCTGGAGTGCTAGGGTTACAGGAGTGCACCACCACGCCTGGATAGCTAGCTCATGCTTTGAGTCCTAGGTCAGGGGTACAAATAGATCACCACACCGAAGAGACCAGAAAATGTTACCTAAACATATTTGTGAATCAAGAGTGGCTTTGATTTGAGAATAAAGAAAAGTGAGACACATTTGGCCAACCATGGATGGGAAACATTTGTACAGAATATGTACAGACTTGTCTTATCATTTCCCTAAACAATACAATTTGCCTGGGGGACAACCCTCTTGGTCTTTCTCAATAAATACATTCTGCTCATAAAAAAAAATACAATTTAGTGACTATTTGCATAGTATTTGTATTGCATTAGATGTTACAAGTACTCCGGACCTGACTGAAAGCATACAGGAGGACGTGTGAGGGTCACTTATGAGTGCTACACCAGTCTTTGGAAGTTTGGTACTCATGGCTGTTGCGAGGTTACTGTGTGTCATGGTTTGGGGCTGTTTGCAAGGGAAACAATATAATTCAGGACACATAATATTTTAAAATGAATCACCTAAAGAATTGTGTACAAGCGCAGGAAGCCCATCCACACACTAAACGCTAAAGAATACAGCCGAGGGCCTGGAGCTCACAAGTCCAGCTGGAGGCCTAGAGCCCGCAACAAAGTCTCACACAGGCCTGTTCACCGATCTGCATTGGGAAGACCCAAAGGTCAGTGGTGGAAGCTAGAAAGTATGTGCCAGTGGGATGGAGGATCTGTGCCAGCAGTCTGAGGGGTCTGCACTAGAGCCAGGAAATGACACTCCAAGTAAGAACCAGAGCTCCCCTGAAAGTACCTCAGCCGTCCTCAGCAACAGTGAGGTCCCAGGCTCCTCCAATGGTGAGGAAAACTGAGTGCCCATCAGAAAAGCCAACATGACAAGCTTCTCCATGAGGCTGAGCTGGGCACCCTCTTCCCCTTGAGCCAGGAAGTGATGCTGAAGTTGAGGACCCAAGCTCCTCCAAAGCTCATCAGCAAAGCCAGCATGACAGGGCTTCCAGCCCAAGAGGACTAGCAGCCTCCAGCAGCTCCAGCAGCTTCTTCAAGCAGCCTCCCTCAGCATTTCCACAGCATCCCCTTTTCGGCCTTTCATGTTGCTGGCAACAACCCCCAGGGGCCCAGCCAAATGCCAGGTCAGTTCAGCTGGCTGTACAAGTTGCCCACAGTTTAGCTGTCCACCACACTGTATTAAAATGAGATGTGTCTGAGGCCTTGCCTGGATGGAGTCCTGCCTGGTCACTTCACATGTTAAGATCCTAATCCCCAGCATGGACATTCCACTTTTAATGACCAAGTTCCCTTCCTGTGACTGACTCACTCAGGAAATTGGTCACTAAATGAAGAATTGTATATAATATGTACATTATAATATTCGGAACAAAGAGATGATCAAAGGAAACTCAGCTTGATGACTTTCTTTTCACTTGCCTCTTACCTGTAGTACTCTGATGTGCAACAGAAGGTAAAGCTACAGTATCATACAGTGTAGTACAATCAGCAAAAATGACAGTAATGTATAAGCAAAACAAAATAAAACAAAAAAAGACATTGAGGCTCTATACACCAGATGTGCAGAATTGTGAAAAAAAATGTAAAAGATAGGCCCTCAGACCAAACGTCAATGCCTCAGTCGTAAGTCCAAACAGTTGTTAACTTGGGTGGGGGCCCACACATCTATTCCCAGCTCTCGGAGTCTGAGGCAAGAGGATAACTGAGAGTTTGAAACCAGCCTGAGCTACCAAGTGAGCTCAAGGCCAGCCTGAAGTGCATAGGGAGACCCTGTTTCAATAAGACCAAAAAAAAAAAAAAAAAAAAAAAAAGAAAGAAAGAAAAAGAAAAAAAACAGAAGTAGTTGTTAAACAGGTAAGTCATTAAATGAGAAATATCTGTAGTAAAAATGTGAGGTTTTTAAAAAACCAAACAAACAGGGCTAGTATAGGTTGAATCAGCTGAGGTGAGATTCCCACTGACGCAGACTGGACCCTTATCTATATTGACTGTCATCTTCATTAAAAAAGGACGCAGTCACTTCTTGCCTTCTGGCTAAGATCAAGTGTGAAAGGTTACAGACAGAGTGAGCATGCTTTGAGAGACTGGAGTCATGCTTCCAGAAGCCGGGAGAGAGGCCAGACACACGATTCTTGATCCTTTCTGGGGAACATGGTGCTGTCTACAGCTTGGTCTCAAGTTTCTACTTCCAGCAGTGTAACTGAATTAGTGTCTGTGTATCCAGGTCACTCAGTCTGTGATACTTTGTTATTGAAGTCATAGAAAACTACCATCACAATGAAATTTTCTACATCCTTATCCAGTTTTCCAAACAATAATAACCATGTCCTGGCCACTGATCTGTAGTTACTTTTGCAAAAAGCCAAATTCCTGTATGTGTAAGGGTCAGCTCTACTTTTGTATAAGAACCAGTGTTTTTTTTTTTTATCACACTTTATTTCTTGTAAGTATATGCTTGCAATACTGAATGATCACATTCATTGTGGGGAATTTTTACCTGTGTAAAACACATCTTAATTCTTTCTTCTGTCCTCTTTTTCTTTCCTCCCATCAATTCTTCTTCCCCTCCTCACTTTTTCTTCAATTCTTTCAAATCCTTTTCCCTTTCCTCCCCTCTTCACCCCATCTCTTGTTTCCCTCCCCAATGGAAAAAGTTTCTCCTACTTCCCAATATCTGTTCCTAAAGGTCAGTTTTGCCACAACGACAGTCAGTTTCTCCAGCACTGTTGTTAAAGAAGCTATTGTCTTCATTACTTTTGTCATTGCTGAGACAAAATATCTAACACTCAAAGGATGAAAGGTTTATTCTGCCTCACAGTTTGTAGAGATTCCAAGGCAGGGTGGAGTTGCAGAGGAGAAACAGTCCATGGCAGGGTGGACAGGAAGCGGCAGAGTACTGACGCAGCAAGCAGCAGCAGCCGCCCTGTCTGTGTCCCTCATGTTCTACCAGGATCCTCACCCTTAGGGCACGTGGCACTCACACGCAGGGTGGGCTTTCCATTATCCATGGCCACAGCTGTACCACACCAACAGTTCACTGATGTAGTAATCATGCACCTTTGACCTCAGCATCGCACACTTATTTCCAGCACCACATATTCTAGATCTAGCAACCTCTGAAAAGCCCAACCTATGACCCCCTGAGGCTTTGGGGGGACCTTAAGAACAAGTCATAACAGCTATCTTTCCTCCAGTGAAGACTTTTGCCACTTTGTCCAAGATAAGGTAGAGGTGTATGCTTGGCTTGTTTCTGCACCTCTATTATGCTCCCTTAATCCAGCCAGTTTTTGTCAGTTTGTTCTGCTGTCTGCTAATGCCATGCACCTTCTGTCACTGTATCCTTGATGTGTAACTTGAGAGAGAGAGAACCAAATATTATCTTTTTTTTTTTTTTTTTTGGCAGAGCCAGGGATCGAACTCAGGCCCTTCTGCTTGCCAGGGAAGCCCTTATTCCACTGAGCCATCCCCCCTGTAACTTGAAATTGGGGATTATACTGCCCTCTTCCTCACCCTCATTTCGTAGAATTTCTTTCCTGTTCTAGGTCTCTTCTAGTTCTGAATGAATTTTAGGATTGTTTTCTCTAGCTCTGTGAGGAATGCTCTTGTAACAGTTTTGAAAACACAGCCATTACTATTGTGTTGCTTTGCTTATCCAGAAACTGGGGGAATCTTTCCATTTGCTGAGAGCCTTCTTGATCTCCTCTTTCAGAACACTACAGCTTTTATGTTAGAGTTCTTTCATGTCTTTAGTTATATTAATTCTCTTCTGATTACTCTTTGGCAGCTTGTCATTCATTTAAAGGAATGCTATTAAGTTTTGAATGTTGATTTTGTATCCTGCTACCTTACCAAATTGGTTTATTAATTCTAAGAGTCTTTTGGTGGATTTTAAAAATCTCCCCTGTAAAAGATCATGTTGCCTGCAAATAATGATACTTTCCCTCCTTCTTTTCCTATGCATATCCCTGTTATCTCCTTTTCTTGCCTAATTGCTTTTGCTAGTACTTTGAGTACTGTGTTGGACAGCAATGGTGATAATGGAAATGTTGTCTTATTCTTAAGTTAGAAGGAAGGCTTTTATTTTTTTCCTCATTTAATATGATATTGACAGCAAATTGGTCATAAACAGCTTTCATTAGTTTAAAATAAGGACCTTCTATATGTATTTTTCTCTATTTTTATGATGAGGATGTTGGATTTTTTCCAAAGGCTTTCTCTGTGTTTGTTGAGATGATAATGTGGTTTTTGCTCTTGAGTCTGTTATTATATATACATATATTTTTTTTTTCTTAATTTTTTAATTTTTTTTTCCAGAACCAGGGACTGAACTAAGGCCCTTGTGCTTGCCAGGCAGGCAAGCATTTATTCTACTGAGCCATCTTGTTGGCCCACAAATTGCATTTATTCATTTGCTCGGGTTGAACCATTCTTTATCCCTGGGAGAGAGTGTGTGTGTGTGTGTGTGTGTGTGTGTGTGTGTGTGTGCCTATGTTTTGATTATTCATTGCATTGTTTGCCAATATCTTGTTGCTGAATTTTTGTATCTCTATTAATTAAAGATATTTGTGTTCAATTCTCTTTTTGTTGTGTCATTGTCTGGTTTTGGAATTAGGGCAGTGGAAACATTCATGAATAACTTTAAGATACTCCTTCCTTTTGTTTTCATTGAAAAGCTCGAGAAGTATTGGTGTTAGGACTTCATTCCAGCTTTTGGAGACTTCAGCAGTGAATCACTCTGGACCTGGGCTTTAGTTGGTAGATCACTTGTGGGTGCTTCAATTTCATTTCCCACTACTGGATTATTCAGGGTTTTAAAATCTTCTTGGTTTAATTTTGGCAACTCATATATATGTAGATATCTATCCATTTCTTCTGAATTCTGCTCATTTTCACAGTTTTTGAAATAATTGTTGGTAAGTTTTTCTTACTTTGGCAGTGCCCATTGTGATTTTATCTTTTTCACTGCTAATTGCATTCATTTGAGTCTTTTCTCTCTTTTTGGTTCTGGTAAATTGACCAAGGGTTTGTCTACCTCGTTTAGTTTTTTGAATAGCCAACTCTTAGATTCATTATCAAAGTGCTAATGATTCTCATGTACCAGTAAGGGCTTTGAAGATTGTCCTTAATTAGGAAGTAATATAAATCTATCATTATCCTCCCCCAAAAGAATTAATGTATTATTATTATTATTATTTTGTACTGGGAACTGAACTCAGGATGTTGTGCAAGCAGGCACTTATGCCACTGAACTCTTTCCCCAGCCCCTAATGTTCAATTTTTTGGTCTCAATTTCATTAAGTTCTGCTCTGATCTTTATAATTTCTTTCCTTGTATTAGCTTTGGGTTTGAACTGTTTTTGTTTATTTAGGAAGTGGTGCATCTTTAGGTTATTTATTTGGGCTCATTCTGCTTTTTATTTTTTTTTCCATACTGTTTTTGTGAGGTGGGCATTCACAGCTATAGACTCCCCTCTTATGACCATTCTAATATGCTCTGGTATGTATGTTCTGGTATGTAGTACTGGTGCCAGAGTTCTAGAAACTTTCATCTCTTCAGTAATGCATCGCTTTTTTTTGTCTATTGTCTATTTAGTTTCCATGCATTTGTATCATTTCTGGAATATTTTAGTTATTAATTTCTAATTTCATTGTACTATGGTATGATAACATATATGTTACAATTTCCAGTTTTTAATATTTACTTAAGATTGACTTTTTGGCTAGCATGTGGTCTATTTTGGAGAAAGCTTTGTGTGTATTCTGTTAGGAGTGGAATATTGCAGATACTTTTTAACTCTGTTTGTTCAAAGGTTTGTTCAACTCTGATATTTCTTTGTGTTTTTTCGTTTTTGTCTAGCTCATCTCTTTGAGATACTGGGCTCCCCAGGCTCCCAGTTGTTATTTTGGTTATACTTAAACAATCTTTTGTGTCCAGTAGAACTTACTTTATGAGATTGGGTGCACTTTTGTTTGGTGCATACAGGTGAACGGTTGTTGCTTGTTCCTGTTGGGTTGTTCCCTTAACGAATATGCAGTGACTTTCTTTGTCCCTTTTGATCAGTTTTCACTTGAAGTCCACTATCTATACCTGCTTTTTTGGAGTTCCTGTTGCATGAATATGATTTTCCATCATTTTTACTCTGTGAGTTCTTTTTGGGTTACATGTACTTCTGGTGTATAGTGCACCATTGGATTTTGTTTCTAAGTCCACTCTGCTAGTCTGTGTCTTCTGATTGGGGAATTGAGACCATTCACATTGAGAGTTATTACTGCTAGATATTAATGTGTTCCTGTTACTGCTTTATTGGCCTATTGCTGATTATCTTTCTCTTCTATTTAACTGTACACCTACCTGTTGTATTTCTTCTTTGTCTTTGTTAGCATCATTGTCTCTTTCTAGGGTATCATTGAGAATATTTTCAGCATGTGGTCTGATGGTCATGAATTTCTTTAGGTGCTCTTTATCATGAAAGAATCTTATTTCTCTGTCAACTTTTTTTTTGTTTTTACAAGCTTATTTTTTATTATTTATTATTATATTTATTGAAGAACAAATAGGAATGAGACAGTTTGAAGACAAATTAACGGGACAGATTTGACAAATCAATACATTGCAAATGTTTTCATAATGTTTTGGTGTTGTATAAGGTTCATACACGATATTATACTTACAGGCATTATTATAGCAGAGAGCTCTAATCAGTGAATGAAGAGAGTGCAGCTATATACCTATCTTATTTCTCTACAGCTGATTTATATCACAGATTCGACAATTAACACCCTCTACCTTGTTATCTCCCAAGTGTGTGTCCATATTACTAGAAACCAACATAATATCTTGTCCAACCACTATTAGTGCAAATCTTGCTTCTCATAGAATTATGCAGAAAAACAGCATAATTATCCGAACTGTACTGTTTATACACATACGTCATGATTCTTCCCTTGTATCCCCCATTTTTTTGTCTAGACCTGTCAAAGATGGACACTCCATTGTCATTAACCCAATTTAGGTGCCTGCACGTGGTGACACAATCCCAACACTGTCCAGAATTCCACATTAATAGTGAGTGACCTGAAGAAGTTGTTGACTAAAGCCATTTACAGCTCAACTTATTATTATGGCCCCACGTTATATACATCATTTTTATACTTTTCTTCTGGATGGTTAAGACCAAGATAGATCAAGACCTATATACCAAAAGATGTAGCTTTTGTTTTTGATGAGGTCAGTGAAGTCCCTTTAGGGTTGATCTTGTAATCCTGTACCTTACCCTGTAGATCCTTTGTGTCATCCATGCGGATGAGTCACGGTCAATGTTTGCTCTCTGTGAGAGCCTGAGAGAAAGTTTTCTCTCCATGTGGCTCTCCCCAGGCACATTATAGAACTTTGATCTCTTTCCTCTGTGGCTCCATAATCTCCTTGTTCAGAAAATTTGGAGCTCAACTGAGTTTCATGATGTTGCAGTACAGGTTCTCCTATGTCCTAAGTCTTCGCTGACCTTGAAAGGCTAGGGCCAAAATGTTGGCTGGCCTTGCGGCTCTTCTATTTCTCCAATTTTGATCTGTGAACTTAGATTGTTAACTGTCCAGAAGAAAAGCTGCTTAGTACCCTGCAGCATATGCCATTCAGTTTGCCCTGACTAGCTCACTCAATTGTCTTTAGTTGTTGTTGTACATTTCTATCTGTAATTCTTCTTTTGACTTCTTATACTAGGGAGACTATATGATATTTGCACATGTGTGTCTGGCTTATTTCACTTATGAGTATATGTTCAAGTGGCATCCACTTCAATATAAATGCTTCAAGTTTATCATTCTTTATAGCTGAATAATACTCCATTATATAGAAATACCACATATTTTTCAACCATTCCTCATGTGACAGATATCTTGGTTGTTTCCAAGATTTTGCTATCACAAATTGTGCTGCTATAAACATAGGTACACACATATAACTATGATATAATGATTTCAGTTCCTCTGGGAAAATTCCTAGTAGGGGGGTAGCTGGCTTGAATGGGATTACCAGTCCTACTCTTTTGAGGAGTCTCCACACTGACCTCCACAATAGCTGTACCAGTCCACATTCCCACCAGCAGTGGAAAAGTGTTCCCTTTTCCCACAACCACTCCAACATTTGTTTTTGGTTAATTTCCTTATGATAGCCATTCTTTCTGGAGTGAGATAGTATCTCAGTGTTGTTTTTATTTGCATTTCACAGATGAGTAGCGATGTGGAGCATTTTTTCATATATTTATTCGCTTCTTTAATTTCATCCTCTGAGAAGTGTGTATTCATGTCAGTTGCCCATTTCTGAATTGGGTTTGTAAATTTGAGGAACCTGTCATATCCTAGTTCTTTATAAATTATAGACAGCAGACCTTTGTCTAATTGCTTATTAGTTAGGATTTTTTCAAAATTTGTGGGTTGTCTTTTCACTTTGTTGACAATTTCTTTTGATGTGCAGAAACCCTCAAGAAGAGTTGATCCCAGTTGTTGATTCTTTCAAGTGTTTCCTGTGGAAATATATGTTTGTTCATGAACACTTTGCTTACCCCTATGTCTTCGAGTTCCTCCTACTTTCTCTTCCAGGAGATTGAGTGTTTCTGTTTTAATGTTTAGATCTTTAATCCATTTTGACTTTAACTTAGTGCATGATGATAGAGCTGGGTCAAGTTTTAGATTTCAGCACGTAGAAAGCCAGGTTTTCCAGCACCATTTGTTAAAGAGGCTATCTTTCTTCCAGTGAACTTGTTAGGCCCCTTTGTTGAAGGTCAGATGGGTAAGTGTGATCATAGATGCCTCTGCATCTTCTAATGTATTCCATTGATCCTCAGACCTCTTTCGTTGCCAATACCATGTTGATTTTATCACAGTGTCTTTGTAGTACAATTTCAAGTCAGGAATTGTGATGCCTCTTGCCTTGTCTTTATTGGCCAAGAGTGCCTTTGTTATTCTAGGCAATTTGTGGTTCCATATAACTTTTAGGAATGATTTCTCTAGGTCTGGGAGGCATGTTGGTGGCAGTTTGATAGGGATTGCATTAAATCTGTATAGCAATTTTGAGAGTGAAGATGATAGCCATCTTCACGATGTTGGTTCTTCCTATCCAGGAGCATGTAATATCTTTTCATTTTCTGAAATACTCTATAATCTCTTTTCTTAGTATGTTGTAATTTTCTATGAAAAGATCTTTGACTTCCTTGGTGAAGTGAATCCCAAGGTATTTCATTTTCCGCAGTGCTATTGAAAAAGGTATTGTTTCTATTGTTTCCCTTTCAATGTGCTTGTTATCTGTGTAGAGGAATGTTATTGACTTTTGAATATTGATTTTGTATCCTGCTATGCTACTGAATTTCCCTATCAGTTCTAGTAGTTTCTTGGTGGAATTTTTGGGGTCTTCCAAGTACAGTATCATGTCATCTGAAATAGTGATAACTTAACTTCTTCTTTACCTATTATTATTCCTTTTATTTCTCTCTCTTTTCTAATGGCTGTTGCTAGTGATTCCAAAACTATATTGAATAGGAGGGGTGATAGAGAACATCCCTGTCTTGTACCTGATTTAAGAGTAAAAGATTTCAGTTTTTCCCCATTTAGGATTATATGAGCTTTTGGGTTGTGATAGATGGCTTTCATTGAGTTAAGATAGAGTCCATCTATTCCAATTGTCTGTAGGACTTTGAATACGAATGAGTGTTGGGCTTTGTCAAAAGCTTGCTCTGCATCGATTGAGATGATCATGTGATTTTTAGATTTCAGTCTATTAATATAGTGTATTATATTTATAAATTTTTGAATATTGAGCCATCCTTGCATCCCTGGGATGAATCCTACCTGGTCATGGTGTATGATCTTCTTGATGATTTGCTGTATTCTATTTTCTAGGATCTTACTGAGTATTTTTGCATCTATGTTCATGACAGAGATTGGCCTGTAGTTCTCTCTTTTGGTTGTGTAGTTCTCCTTTCCTTGGTTTTGGAATCAGCATAATACTTGCCTCCAGAAATGATTTTGGGAAGACTGCTTCCTTTGCAATTTCATTGAAGAGTTTGAGGAGTATAGAGATTATATCTTCTATAAATTTCTTGTAGAATTCGCTGTGAATCCATCAGGACCTGGACTTTTCTTTGTCAGTAGGCTTTTTATTATGTTTTGTATTTCGTTGGCTGTTATTGGCTTACTGAGAGCTCTTTTATCTTCTCGGTTCAGTTTTGGTAATTTGTACCTGTTGAGGAATCTGTCCATTTTTTCTGTGTCTTCTATTCTGCGAGCATAAAGATTCTCGAAGTAACTATTAGTAGTCTTCTGAATTTCCACTGAGTCTGGGTGATTTCACCTTTTTTCATCCCTTATTGCATGTTTTGAATTTTTTCTTTCCTCTTTTTGATGAGGTTGGCTAGAGGCTTATCAACTTTATTTAGTCTTTCAAAGAACCAACTTTTTGATTTGTGTATTCTTTGAACTGTTTTCTTCTCTCAGTTGAATTAATTTCTGTTCTAATCTTTATGATTTCTTCCTGTCTTTGTGCTCTGGATTTTGTTTGCTCTTTTTTTTCTAGTTGCTGGAGGTGCAACATTAGGGTGTTTATTTGTTCCTGTTCCGTTTTCCTAATGTGTGAGTTCATAACTACGATTTTCCCTCTAAGAACTGCTTTCATTGCATCCCATAAATTCTGGTAAGTTGTGCTTGAATTTTCATTGAATTGTAGATATTGTTGAATTACTTGTTTAATTTCTTCTGTGACCCATTGATTACTGAGTAGGGTGTCATTTAATTTCCATGAATTTAGCAGGTTTTTCTGGTTTCTTTTGTCATTATTTCCAGTTTCATTGCACTGTGGTCAGATAATATGCATGGGATAATTTCTGTTTTCTTGCATATACTTACACATGACCCCTGGACTAGTATGTGTTCTGTTTTGGAAAATGACCCATGTGCAGCTGAAGAAAATGTGTAATCAGCTGTGGTTGTTTGGACACTCTTTTAGTGTCCACTAGGTCCATTTGTTCCAAGCTCTGGTTCAGTTCTGCTACTTCCTTGCTAATTTTTTGTCTGGTTGACCTATCTTTTTGAGATAAGGGTGTGTTAAGATCTCCTGTTAAGATTGTGTTCTTAGACATGAAGTTTTTCATGTCCCTTAAGATTTGTCTTACATAGTTGGGTGCTCCTGTGTTTGGTGCATAGATATGTATGAGTGTTACTTCTTGCTCTTGAATTTTTCCCCTGACCAATATAT
>PVKA01014101.1:5425-53363 GCA_004027165.1 Ctenomys sociabilis | reverse complement strand
TGCAAGTAGAGACAATTTTATTTTCATAAGTATGTGATAATTATATTGCCATTTAATGAAAACAAAAGAAAAATAATTTGGATATTGAGTTGTTGGGAAATTGTCAGACATCTGATGCTTTTAACCTTTCACATCTGAAGCATGCTGGCCTTGTGTTAATTTATAGTTATGGTCTGTAATCGTAACTTAAATATTTTTTTTTCTGTCTTTTTACTAAGTTATAATGAATGCTTTAATTTATTTAAATCTTTCTGAGTTTTCTAACTAAATTAAACATAAGAAATATCAAACAATAAAAGCATAAATATAAGAAACATTAGAAACCAGAAATTGTTATATACCCATACTTTCAGAAATAGAGATATTAAGAGTTAAAAATTGAAATAATGCAATATAACTTAGTAGAACAAATATGTCTTTTCTCTAATAGTTTCATTCATGGTGATATGTGGCTGTCTCCTAAGTGTTTGTAAAATAAATTCCCTGGGATTTTTATTAAAGGTAAATGTATATTCACTATAGCAAAACTTTGAATTATAAACAAATAGGAGAAAATTTGCATGCTTATACTCCTAGTATACAAAATTGTAAGCCAAAGTGGTTTTTGTCCTTAGTAAATAATTACTCAAAAACCCTATACTTTTCTTGTTTTTTTTCCTTAGCACTTCATTAATTAAATGACATTGCCCTTCCTTCTGCATTGGAGTTATACTTTCTTTTTTTCTAAAATAATTTTTTATTAAAATGCATTAAATCTATGTCAGGTGATATGAAACTATCTATAGTAAGTGAAAAATACAAGCTTCATATATAACATAATTCATTTTTATAAAATCAAAAGTTTTA
The DNA here is from genome assembly GCA_004027165.1 of Ctenomys sociabilis. Lineage (NCBI taxonomy): Eukaryota > Metazoa > Chordata > Mammalia > Rodentia > Ctenomyidae > Ctenomys > Ctenomys sociabilis. Next base: position 52,517 of record PVKA01014101.1, on the reverse strand, counting down.
ACAATATTTATCTCTTAGTATAGAAGGAATAGAGCTAACCATTTTATATTCTATATTTTAATACATGTTCTGATTATAGGAGTTTTCAAACTTTTTTTTTTGATATTTCAAATATTTTTATTTAGTTTTTAGTTTTTTCCCATAATTTTATTGAAAAGCAAATAGCAATGAGACAGTTTCGAATTGAATTAGTAGGACAGTTTCAATAATTAATGCATTGCATATTGTTTTCTTAGTAGTTATTTGTTGTAGAAGATGCAGACATGATATTCTATTTACAAACACTATTAGAACAGATCCCTCTATTCATTGAATTAAAGGAATGTAGCTGTATGCCTATCTTAACTATTTTGTATAACTACAGTGTAGTATACTTTCTTGTTAGGAAGACAATGTCACCACTACCCAAAGAAACAATCTAAGAAATAAATACTAGATAGTTGGTTCTGTTGGTATCAAATTGAAATATATTTAAGATTTGCTTTCAGTAATATTAAATTATTTAAACATGCTCAGAATCCCCAAAGTAGTCATTATTCTGATGTGAGGGTAAAGTTGCCATATTTTTTTGTTTCTCTCTATAACTGGTTTTAAATGTAAAAACATAAATCCTGAAGAGTAGAAGTAGAGAACAGGGATGGTTTTCATTTGTGACAATTTCCTGTGAGACACAGCCCTAAACAAGGCTCATATTTACATGAGTCAGTATAGTTTTATATACAGTGGTTTATTCAGCACATTTAAAATTCTTTAATTTCACATGTTAGTCTTTGGAATTTAATACTTTCATAATAAATGTGTGTAATAACACTAGGTGAAGTTTGAAATAATTTTGAATAATTTTGCAGTAGAAACACCAGTTAAATCAACCTTTTGGTAATATATGTCAGAAAAAATTAATTATTTTTGCTGCCACTGCAAAATCAATTGTGCAACTGTTCTTTTTTAAACTGACTTTTACATTACTAAATTCTGCACACTATAGTCCTGTAACTTGTCAGAAGCAGGTTTTGGTTAATAGATATTTTCAGTGATGTAATGGGAACTTTTGGCAGTGAGTCAGAATATAATGGACTGTGATTAATGTTTTAATAAGTACTTTTCTGTTGCTCATGATGTAGAGGAGACATGGTTTCCTGCTCAATTGATAGGAGAATGGCAGGTGTGCTTGCAATGTTTTTAAAATAGAGAACTGAATTTTTTTTTAGAATAACATTAATAATTTTATATGGTTAAAATTAATTACCATAGGAGATATATGTGCTACCACAGAAACCTAACATTGAGTTGGCAAAATAAAAGTAGGAAATGATTATTGATGTTCTAATTAAGTGTTTTAATTGCTAGACTGTTTTCATTTGAAGCTGTAATCTGACATTTCTGGTTTGATCTGTGGTTCTTAGTGTAAACTATAACGTAACCAGGGATCTGCTTAAAATGTATGACAGGGCCTATGAAGTCTATGCCACATTGTTTCTAAAATAGTGAGCTTTTTCAGAAACCTTTTCTAAAAAGCTTTTCTCTTAAGGTCAAAGTACAGATTGATAGTCTAACAGAAGAGTGATCCATGCAATGGACAGTTCTCCACTGAAAAGGCCCTAAATTCAACTTATAGACTCAATAAATTTCAGACACTTGGAAAGTTAAACCAATGAGATTTTGTGACAGCCTGGAATCTGAGTAAAGACAAACTGATAGAAATACTGATGTGCTGGACTTCCAGGTTTGATTCACAAGTTTGCTCTTTTATATTTTTGTTATTTAATTTTGGCAGTATATATGTAATATGTATTATTTGTTAGAGGTGGAGAGTCCTAGAACTTAATAGATTCCACTGGACAATAGTACTGTATTACTGATATTTTCTCTCCTATATTTGTCTGTGCATAAAATTGAGCATCTGTCCAATTGTACATTTTTTGCAAGAAAATTCATAATTTTTTCTCATGTATTCACAAATATCCTGATTTCAATAAAGTATTTAGAGCTGTGGTTTTCAAACATTAGAATCTGTTGGAATCACTTGGAGTGTTTACTGAAGCACACATTGTCTTCACTGTCAGGGTTTCTGATTCAATAGGGAACCCAAATATTTGGTATCTATTGAGTTCCTAAATGATGCTGATGTCACTGATTAGTGACTACACTTTAAGAATCAGTGGGGGCTGGGGAGATGGCTCAATGGAATAAGTGCTTCCCTGGTAAGTGCAAGGGCCTGAGTTCAATCCCTGGTTCCACCACCAAAAAAAAAAAAAAAAAAGAAACTTTTTGCCGGGTGTGGTGGCGCATTGCCTATAATCCCAGCACTTGGGAGCCTGAGGCAGAGGAGGATTGTTGTGAGTTCAAGACCAACTTGAGCTACAAAGTGAGCTGAAGGACAGCCTAAACTGCATAGTGAGACCCTGTCTCAAAAAGACAGTAAAAAAAAAAAATCAGTGGTATAATCTTCTAGGTCTTTTTCTATTTTCATGTACACTGTTTTAACTATCTCGTATCTGTGTCCATTGCATTAAAGCACTCCTTGTTATACTCTAACCAGTTTTCTATTCTGTTCATTTTCTGTCTGTTAGTTATAAAGGGACTCTTGCTGAATTTTTGTGTAATTATTATCTTCCAGTTATTTCATCAGCAAAGATCTCTGGATTGAAGGATACATTCATACATTCTACTTGAGGCCTAATTGAATTTTGGAGGGGGGTACTAGGAATGGAACTCAGCACCTCATGCTTGTCAAAACAGGGCTGCACCACTGAGTTAAGTCTTGGTCCATTTTAATAGCTGGCACTTTATTGAATATGAATGTCACTTTATTTTTTTATTTTTTATTTTTATTTTTTTTTACATATTAGGAAATTTTATTGCCTACTATTTTTTTCTTATTTTATTTTATTTTTTTGATGGAACCAGGGATTGAACTCAGGCCTTTGTACTTGCAAGGGAAGTGCTTATTCCACTGAGCCATCTTCCCAGCCCTATTTTTTCTTATTTAAACCATTTATACCACACTATAAATTTTAACTCCACTATAATTTAGCTCCTGATCTATGAGCTACTTTTGATCACTACTTTGATTTCATACATTTTTATACATATAAGACATAATTGATACAGTTTTAGATTTCAGTATGCACATAGACTTAGGTGTAGCCTTAAAATTTCCTTTGTTTATATTTTTATTTTATTTTATTATTTTTTTTTAGTTTTTATTTTATTGAAGTATAAATACCAATGAGACAGTTTTAAGATACCTTGACAAGATGGATTTGATAAATTAATACATTGCAAACTGTTTTCATAATGTTTTGGTATTATAGAAGGTGCATACATGATATTATACTTACAGACATTATTATAGCATATGTCTCTTATCAGTAAATTAAGAGAGTGTAGCTGTTTGCATATCTTATTTTTTATACCTGAATTACATCAAAGATTCAATAATTAATACTTTCTACCTTGTTATTTTCCTAGTGGTTGTCCATAGTACTAGAAACAGACATAATATCCTGTCCAACCACCATTAGTGCAAATCTTGTCTCTCATAGAATTATGTAGAAGCACGGTGTTATCTATCCCAATTGTACTGTCCATACACACACCTCATGATTCTTCCTTTCTATACCCCTTCCTTTGTCTACACCTGTCACTCCATTGTCATTCAACCATTTTAGGTGCCTGAACTCGACGACACAATCCAACACAGTCCAGCGTTCCACAACAATAGTGAGTTATCTGAAGGAGTTGTCGACCATAGCCATTTATAGCTCAACTTATTATTACGGCCCCATGGTGTATACCTCATTTTTATACTTTTCTGCTGGATGGTTAAGCCCTAGATACAGCAAGACCTATATACCAACACATGTACTTTTTGTTTCTTATGAGGTCAGTGAAGTCCCCTCAGGGTTTTATTTTGTAGTTCTGTACCTTATTCTGTAGATCCTTTGTATGAATGTCACTTTAAAAGAGAAGCAATTTTACAAGAATGTCAGAGACTTTGGTTGAGGAATCAGGTGTTTTACTTTTCACTGGTTTGTATAGTTTTCAATCATTGAATGATGAAATCTTATTTGGCCAGATTTTGCAAATTAAAAAAATCTTTATTTCAATTTCTGTAGTAACAATGATAGCTTACTTTTATTTATTTTTTTTTTGAGATTTTTGCTATGTGATTTATTGATATATCTCCTACACAATGGGTTTTATAATTTGCTCCAAAATTTGTATTACTTCTAAATTTGTGCCAATAACAAAAAGACATTTAAATATAGAATCTGCTTTTAAAGGCATATACTGTATGCCTTCAAAGTAGGACAACTATAGTATATAAAGTGCAAGAGTATTCGTTTTTTATGGGTATCTAAAGTAAGAAAAACTATACTGAGACATTGTTTTTGAATTTGAGGTAAAATGAATTGTTAAGGCATATTCTATGAAAGAAAAAGAAATAAGAGTATTTCTATATCTGTAATCTTTCTGTGGTGCTGAAAAACCAAGCAACATCTCCTTCCCTGACTCTCAAAATTAAAGTGCAAAGTCCATACAGACAAAAATAATCTGAATGAGAGATCCACAAATGAGGTCATCGAGAGATGTCAGTATGGGGGGATATTGGGTAAAGCAAAGCAGGAAATGAGTGAAAAAGTTGGCAGCTAAAATGTAAATTGAAGAGTATAGAGTTCAAGTGCAGGTAAGTCTACCCTTTTACATTGCCAATTTCTAGAAGACGTATGTATGATTAGTTCACAAACAGTAAACAGTGGAATGGGATATATTTTATGTGGAAGTCATTTTGGTTCGTGTACAGTTTTCCCCAGTAAGTAAAATGTGTCATATTACCACATGAGAGCACTGCACTTAAATATGCAGATTCATTAACACACTGCATGAAGCAAGCTGCTGTGCAGTGAAGAGCATACTGGACGAGATGTCCAGTCATTCCAGGCCCTTCTCTTTGCTTTAGTTTTGCTGTGTAGACTATCTTGAAAGTACTGCTTTTGGAGTTCTCCCCAATTTTTACACACTTTACTTTTACTGCTGTAACTTGGTAACCTTATCGCTTCTTTACAACTCCTCCTATCAAGTTTTATTTTTTCCTACCTTGTTTGTCTATTTGGGATTTAACCCACCTTTTAAAACTATTAATATTCTTGGGGAGATTGTTCATGTATTTGTCAGTGTTTTGGTGAGGTGATCTTTAGTATCTGCTTTCTTTCATGTTTTTGGATTCATATTATCAGTTTTATGTAGATTACCTCCTCCCTTCCCTAATAATATTGAACTATGCATTTGGCAGAATGTAAGATCTTTGAAGAAAAACACCAAGAAGTTGTAGGATTCTTGTACGTAGTTGGCTTTGTCAGAAGTAGTTTGGCCATTGGAATTGCTCAGTGTAAAGGATTTTTTTTAATAGCTATATATCGATGCATATTTTATTTTTTTATAATTTTATTGAGAAACAAATAGCAATGAGACAGTTTCAGAACTGATGAGTAGTACAGTTTCAGTAATTAATACATTGTGCATTGTTGTCTTAGTGGTTATTCATTGTACAAGATGCAGACATGGTATCCTGTCCACAAACACTATTAGTATAAATCTTTCTATTCATTGAATTAAGAGAAAGTAGCTGTATATCTATCCTATTTTGAATATGCAGATACAAAATGGTCATTCATTTGTATCCCTTTTTTTGTTTAGTTTTGTCAGAGAAGGGTATTCCATTGCCATTTAAATATTGTAGGTGCCCGAATTCAGCAAAATATTCCAATATAGTCCAGTAGTCCATAATAGTAGTGGGTTTTCCATAGGACTGGTAATGTCAGAAGTTGTTGACTTGAACCTTTTATAGCTCAGCATTTTAATATGGCTTTACTTTTTATACTTAGTTCTTATACTTTTCTGCTGGATGGTTAGGACCAAGATAAAGCAAGACCTATATAACAAGAAATGTAACTTTTGTATCTGATAAGGTCAGTCAAATCCCCTCAGGATCTATCCTGAAATCTGTACCACAGTGTAAATGTAAAGGATTTCTTGATGGAGATTTAACCCTAATTGGGGAATTTTGTCACAGTGCTGTTCATTTGCCCCTACTTTCTGGTTAGAAATCTCCAGGTTTTTTTCCTGCTGTGAAGTAAACTCAGGACTTCAAAAATCATTCTGATTTCTACACACAAAAATTTTAAAGAGATATAACAAAACTGAAGTGCTTTCCCTGTTCTCAAACTCTGCTTGGCACAGTGCTTCTGATAGCAGTTGTACTTTCCCCATGTATCAACCACAGCAGTTCTCCAGTGGGTGCCAGCTGATAACCCTCTAATTCAGTTCTGACACTATGGCTGTTCCACACTTCAGATGCCATCACAATGATAAGTTGTCACCTATATTTCCTTCCTACTGGTTATATATACATTTGGGGGTTCCCATGAACCTACCCCTGCAGTTTGATTACTTTCCTAGGACAGTTCACAAAGTTTAGAGAATACTTCACTTGAGTTTACCCATTACAAAATAAGGATATTACAAAAGATACAGATGAATAGCTAGATGGACAAGATGCATAGGGTGAGGGGCACATAACTTCTTGGCCTCTCTGTGTATGCCACCCTGTAGGCATCTTCATGTGCTCCACTGTCTAGAAGCTCATCTGAACCCTGTCTTACGGGTTTGTGTGAAAGCTTCATGTGAACATGACTGAATAATATCACCAGCCATTGGAAAGTACTGCAACCTTCATCTCCCCTGTCCCAGTAGGTTGGAGGTGTGGATGAAAATTCCAGCCTTCTAATCAACTAGGTAGTATGTGACCTGGCAAGGAGTGTTTATCCTGAGGCTGTCTGGGAGCTTGCCAACTGTTGCCCGCTTAGAACAATAACAAAGTGTTATTACCCAGAAATTCCCAAAGATTTAGGAGCTCAATGTTAGACATAAAGGACAGTTGCATGCAAACTTTATTGTTATAACTTCCTTAGTGAATGGAAAATGCTGTTACCTTGTGGATCTAATTTGCATTTCAATAATGACTTGATGATATGCATCTTTTTATGTGTGTGGTTTTACTAGCATACCTTGTTCAGTGAAATGGCTATTCCAATCATTTTCCTCCTTTTATTTAAATGAAATATTTTATCTTATCAAATTGCAAGAGAATTTTTAATGTAGTTTAGATGTCAGTTCTTTATATATATAGTTTATAAGTATTTTCTTCTAACTGTGGCTTGTTATTTCACTTTTAAATGGTATTTTGAAACAGGCATACTGAATTTTGCTAAGTTTGGCCTACTAATTGTTGTGTTGATATGTCATGTTTTTTAGTTTGGTATCTAAGACATTTTTGCCTGAGGTCTGTGAAGATTTCATCTTCAAGTTAAAACTTGTTTCCTCCAAGTTTTAGCTTGGCTTTTTAAAATCTTTGTGCCTGTGATTCATTTTTATATATGGTATGAAGTAAAGGTCTGCATTCTTTATTGTTTTTCCACACTGATACCCAGTTGCTTCACTTTTTGAAAATAATATTCTTTCTTCAATGAATTTCTTTCAAAGTCATTCCCTGTGTCATCTCTCCCCTCCTAGTACATGGACACAAAGCTATCAGATTATTTCCTTGACTTGAAAATGTTACCGTTTCCTGATTTACATTCTTAATTTTGCAAGTATTAGAAATGTGTAAGACTGGGGAATTTCTAATTTTGGGCATTGCTGTTTGTTTGGGATGAAGTTTCACTTTGTTCCTCAGGCTGATTTTGAACTCCTGGCCTGCCTCAAGCAATACTTTTTCCTCAGCTTCCCATGTAGCTGTGACCACAGGTACATGCCATTGCACCTGGGTTGGAATTATAATTTTAAATGTGAAAATTATAAGGGGACATTTATATTTTTCCTGTCAACTTATAGTTAAATTTAAAAATAAAGAAGAACCTTGGATTCTCAAGCCATGAAGCATTTTGATAGGAATCATATTTAATCTAAAGCAAACATAACCTGTAATGCTGAAAGATCTAAATATTGTTTTGTTCTTCCAACCAAAAATGTTTACATTCAAAGGTGGAAAACATATAACAGTTAAGCAAAACCAGCTCCCATAATTACTTTTCCTAGTCAAAAACTAAAAGTCACTGTAGCAGAGTTTAGTTTTGACTGTGTTAGCAACCCAGTCATTAGTCAACTATACATATTTGCATAGAAAAACATCCTCTTTTGAGACCCTTATTACTACGGATTACTTTTTTTTTTTTTAATCTTTTTGAGTGTGTTTCCCACTCTAGTTTGAAAGCCTGAGAACATCTCATTCATCTTTACTCCCTCCCAGTTTCAGGTGTCTTCCTGAGAGCACAGATGATCTGAAATGACCTCTCTGTCTCTGTCTCTATCTCTGTTTCTGTCTCTGTCTCTGTCTCTGTCTCTGTCTCTGTCTCTGTGTCTCTTTCTTGAAAGAAAGGTTTATTTAGTGTACAGTTACTGGAGGTTTCAGTCCATACTCAGCTGGCTCTAAGGAAGCCTGGCACATGACAGAGAGCAACCTTTCCTGGCTGCAGCAAAGAGCAAGAACACAAAAGTGAAATGACTTCTTAATCTGAAGAGAATTTAAGGAGGGAAGAGGGAGACAGAGAGTGCAGTGAGCCATTCCTGTCTCAGGAAGTGTGAAGAGGAAGACTGTCATATAAAAGAGCACCCCACACAGAAAGCATCACAGATGTAAGCTCTGTTTTCAAGGCTAATGCTTCTACTAGTAATGTGTATGGACTGTTCCATCAGAGGAGAAAGATGAAAGATTTGTAAGAGTATGGTGCCATTGAGGAAACTAAGTTGCTCTCTCTGACTGAAATACACGGTTTGTAACAAGAAGTGACATAAAATGAGTTAGGACCAGATAGTGAAGTATCTTACTTGCTACATTAAATATTTTTAGAAACACACTTTGCCCCTTTTCATTTTTACATCCTAAACTGAGATTAAAAGAATACAGCATCTCTGTAATTGGACTATGGACCATATAGTTCTACCAGTGGGGAGCTGTTGAAGAAATTTAAGTAAGTGAAAATTGAATTAATAGGACTTAGCAGCTGACTTCTGGTAGAATAGTCTAGAAAAGTGCCATCACTTTGATCTTGAGCCTGATGGCTCTAGGGTTTATTTCACAGAGATAAGGCTTTCTTCAAGAGTTTGCTCTGCTTGCAGAATGTACCAGAGGCTTGAGTCTTGTGAGAAAGCTGCATCTGAAGGACTAAGGCAGCTGCTTGGGCCTGAATTCTCAGTGCCTACTCTTGCTGTCTCCTGTGTGAAAGGAGGTCCAGGGAGAGAAGTCAGCATGGATAAGTACTGCATTCATTCTGCTGCCAGAGAATAATTTGTGCAGCTGCTGTTTCTCTCTGATTCATCACTACCACTTGCCACAGCTGCTCAGCTGGACTGAAATAAGTAGACTGTCAAAAAGTGTGCTGTAACCAAGCCACATGCAATACTGGGGAAACTTAAAATTTTTTAAATTCATACTTCTACTTTTTCTCAATGTCTTTTATTTTGAAAATCTGCCTGTAGATTACACCCACATTGCACATTTAATATGCTAAAGTGCCTAATGCTCATGAATTATACTACTGTACCTGGCTATCATCCAACACACACATGCTCACATACACACATTACACACATGTATTTTTAAAATGTTATAGAGTTGTGATACTCTGAGAAGAGTTGCTTAGTGTAAAGATAAAAGGTTTGTTAAATACTCAAAGTTAGTTATCTAAGCAATGTAAATTTGTTATATACTCCCTCAGATGCCAGTGAAGTATTCACATTTTTTATTCAGTCACTTTGGGAATTGAGCATGTAATGTGTCCTTTGCATGATTTATACATACATATTTGGCTTTCTAGAATATTCATATGCCTTACTAGTTTTTCTTTGCTTCAGACTTCATATTATAAACATAATCCTTTTCATTAATTTCACTTTCAGTTATTAAGATCCTGCTGTACCCACTACATGTCTTTGTATAAACTGCCTGCTCTTCTATGTACAAAAGAAAATCTATAAATTTCTGTCTCTGTCTGTCTCTCAGCTGATGCTCCGTCTGGGCACAGTTAAAAGATCTTTCAAAGATGGCCTTTGCATAGATGATCAATTTACTGATAGGCAGACAGAAACTATGTGCTGTGTCATCTAATTTGAAGAAAAAAAAAAAAAGACTATCTTGAAAGATGCTGCAACCCTAATTGTTTATGCTTGCTGATGATCTAAGATATAAATGTGTTATTTTTATAAAATATAAAGTCAATAAGACAAATATTTTATTGTATCAGATTGATATTTGTTGGTTGCTCTCTATTCTTTTGCTTCTGTTTTCATAATTTATGACATGTACCCTGCGATTGGGGTGACTAAAATCAGTCTCCATCATATTTACATATGGATTAATTATTTTCAATCATATGATGTATTTCCACAATAAAAGTTTACTTTAGTGTTTAAATAATGCCGTCAGGTTAAAAACATAATCAAGCCTGTAGGTTTTACCATTATTTATGTTAATATTACTTTTCTGATTGATAGATTATTAATTAGCATTCTTTTTAAAATTTGTTTTATTTTCTATAACTTATTTCACAGGGAACATTAAGTAGAAAAATGGAAACAGTTTTCAGAGATTCAGCTTCATTTTTCATTTGTTTCCTGTTTTATAGCTTTATAAGGGACAGATACGTTTAAATTGGCATGATATGAATTCCAGTTGGAGATGGAATGAGCTGATCTTATCAAAAGCATACAGACACGTGCCTTTTGTGTGAAAATTTTGCCATCCAACATCAGGAATTTATTATTACTCAAATTTTTAGAAATTATTTCTCTCAAAGAAGCTTTATTAAAGTCCCACTTACTATTTTTTTCCTCATGTAAGTGCAGTCTCAAATTAGAATGACGGATTAGTTTTTTTATTCATTCATGTTTTTGAAGATGTGTTTCATTTTTAGAGAAAGGACTTTTAAAACAGAATATGTAGTTTTTTCTTTTCCATTGCAAAACTATAGCAGTACACCATAGATATTCAGGGTTGGTTTATTAGAAATTGTCTTGCATCCAAGAACTTTAGTTTCACTTAATACAGTATTTCAATGTATTTTTTAAATAAAAGAAATTACCACTTTTAGAAAGTTCATTTTTTTCTTCTTTACTGATATAATTGAGTAATCATTAATACAGTTCTGGGAAGTATCACAGTGTGTAGGCACTTCAACTATTTGGTTTTACTTTTTACTCTAAATACATATTAATTTATTCCTTTTTGATCATTAACAGTAGTTAAAGGATTGAGTAAAAGTGTTGAAAATGATCAAGATAAAGTATGTGCATGTACCAGTTCCCCAGAAATAAGCATCACTATTCTGTATTACAAACTTGTATTTACAAAAAAAAAATAAGAATGAAAAAAAAAAAAGAAATCATATCCAGAGCTCTCCTTAGCTTCTTACCTTGGTTTTTTAGCATCTGCGTGGTCTAACAGCTCTCAACTTTATTTCTTTGTCATTTGCATTTCTTACCAACTATGGTATTGCATATATTTAGTGTTACTTTCTTAAGTATTATTCTGTACTGTTGATAGTAATTCCTGAGGACTATTAAACATAATTGTGATTATACAGTTTCTTACTCTGTACTCCACCATTCACCAACTTTCAAGCCCCATTTTAGAGGTCATGCTTACTTTCAGATGTTAGTATTGGTACATCATAATTTCATAGACCGTGTTATAACCTAAATGTTTCCAGGAAATTAACTTGGTAACTATGACAGAATAATACAGCAACCCAGTACACTGTAGAGTATCTGCTGTTTTATTCTTATGGCTGGGTGAGATCTTTGTCTTCCTCCTGCAGCCAGTGTGAGACAGAAGGTTCACATTGCTTATCAGCACTCTGGGACAAAAGCAAGATTCTAAACTTCAAGCACAGTTTTTGTTGAATGTGTATTGCTTTCATATTATGTAAAGCTGAGAAATTGTGAATTGAAACAGAGCCACTTAAACAGAAGTCCTTTTCCTAACAGGAATTTGGGTAATGTAGAACGTCCAATACCTTAGTACATTTTGTACTTATGTTTGCTTCATTATTTTTTTTTTTAAGTTTTGGATTTGGAGTGGTAGATTAATAAAGTATAATTTTAGGGGAAGTGGTAAAGTTGATATGCTTAGTAGGTACTAAATCTTAATCCTTCCCACATTAGATATATTATATACCACAAAGTAGGTTGCTTTCTCTATTTTTTAGAGAAGTTTTGAATCACTTCAGAGTACATTAGGGCTGGGGAAATAGTTCAGAAGAATAAGTACCTGCCTGGTAAATGCAAGGTGTTGATTTCAATCCCTGGTACCACAAAAAATAAGAAAAAATAGAATACATTAAGTGAACTTCAGAAATAAGATAGGTAAATGTGTTCTCTTTTTGTTGTTAGTTAGAGACATTATAAATCAGTGCCTTTGTGTAGAGGAGGAGGATCATGTGCATTGTATGTGTAGTGGCCACTTTCTAGGCAGTTGTCCACGTTTCCCCCTCCCATCCTCTTTCCCTCTTATCATCATTTTTGGTGCTGAAATCCAAGAATTTCAGTATTTAGATTGGCATTCTGACTCTTGTTTACATTTGTTTTCCATCAGTTGAAGGAAGTGAAAATAATTTTACTTTACAGATATGTTACTATTATTATTCTTTCTAATCAATAGGGTAGTATATTCTCTTATTTTTTAATATTTTGAAATCATTGAACAGATTTTATGAACATATTATAGGCATGTGATAGGTTTGACATTGTCAAAAATTTTAAAATATATTAGACCAGGCTGCTGCTCTTAGATCTTTGTAGACTACCACAGAAATAAGTGACTGTAAGACAAAGTAGAAAACGAAAAGAAGTAGTTACAGAGTACTGTTGAGATTCAGAGGTGGCAGAGGAGAAAGCTAACATTCACCGTGTACAGTGCTACTTCATTATCATAGGCTTTTCACATGGGAAAATGAAAAATGGCTTCTTGTGACATAGTAAGAACAGGTAAGATGTTTAAGGGGAAAGAAACAGGGAACAGAAAGTAAATTGTGAGGGGCTGGGGAAATAGCTTGATGGTCTAAGTGCCTGCCTGGCAAGCTCAAGGACCTAGGCTCGATCCCTGGTACTGCATGCCATGCTGGCCCCAGAACCCCAGGTGCACCGTTCTGGGCCACTGAAACTGGGCTTGGTGACACACATCTATAATCCTAGTGCTGGGGAAGCTGAGACAGAAGGATCACTGTGAGTCCGAGCTGCATAGTGAGACTCTGTACCAAATACATAAGTAAATAAAAGATTAAAAAAAAAAAATGAGATAGAAAAAAGAAGCAAGGACAAGGGAAAATCCCTTAATCCCCAATAAACTATTATTGAAGAAAGAGGAAAGAAACACAGAACACAGAACACACACACACACACGCGCACACACACACACAATATTTTTCTGTAGTTTTTGAATACATGTTTTTCTTCTGCGATCTGCAATTTTGGGGTCTAGCAATTCTCATTTTTCCCTTGATGCCCTTTTACTTTTCCCAGGCCGTGGCAGGGTTCTAGTCAAGATATGTGCCTCCTTACACTGATAGATAAAGAAGGCATCCAGATCCTAGTTCTGTGCTGAATGCAGGCAGCAATAGGCACCAGGATGAGGGCTCCAGTGCCTCAACTTTCATGTCCAGAGGACTTGAGGAAATCAGCTGTCTGGCCTCTGGCCTTTGGTCTGTGGCCTCTGGCCTTGGGCCATGGACCTTGTCCTTGGGCTCAAACCCCTCAGGGGTCTCTTTCCTTTCTGCTCCTTGATCATGGCTGTCTCTAACATCCAGTCACTGTGGGAGGGTAGTACTGGGAGCCCTGAAATATACATGTAGTAATCTACATGACCTACTGGTATGTAATTTGATGTACATGGATTTTAATACTGGGTGTCTCAGTTACTGTTCTCTTATTGCTGGGTCAAATACCCAAAACTCAAAATTAAGGAAGGAAAGGTTTATTTAGTTCAGTTACTGGAGGTTTCAGTCCATACTCTGCTGGCTCAAAGGCAAAGGAGTACATGACAGAGAGCAATCTCTCATGGGGCTGCAAACACGGAGAGCAGAGGGAGGGGCAGCAGCTCAGGCAGCTAGCCAGCCTATCTTCCCTCCTTGCCTTGTAATGCAAATTGCCTGTCCCAGTGCAGGTGCAGCATCCACATCCACAATAATCAATCACAAACTCCAGAAGCTGCCCCATGACTCCATAAGGCTCTTGGGGGACACTTATACACAATCCATAACACTAGGATTCATACATTGATTATTTCAAGGATAGAATCCAGGAATGTATAAATTTGTGTGCTTTATTCTCATTTTACCAGCACCCTTTGGATAATTCATAAGTTCCTTTTTCATACAAATTTTATTTTTATCAATTTTATTTATTTTTTGGCAAAGCTGGGGATTGAACTCAGGCCCATATACTTGCCAGGGAAGCGCTTATTCCACTGAGGCATCTTCCCGGCCCCAATACAAATTTTATAGTAGGAAAAAAGCAAAAAAAAATTACAAAAAGCCCAAAGCTATTCTTTATATCTGTTTATTTTGATTTTGACTTTTAGTATTTTACTTAAATAGTAGGTGGTCAAGAATAGATACCAAAATTGAATAAATAAAATGTTATCCATTTGCAGGGGGCCATACTAATCTCTGTATCACTCAAAGTCTAGCATATGTGTTACGGAAGTGAACACAGCAGTTATAAAGAATAGATCTTGTTTTTGTCAAATTCGTGAACCCTTCTGTATTTCTAGCACATCATTGAAATTAAACGATAACAGAGTACTGTTCCAAAAAATAACCTTTTTATCAGTTTCTGCACTTTTCTACCTTTTTTCACTTTAATTGCCATTATTGTCCTTGGATAGACTAAAATGGAGAATATTGGCACAGAACAGGACAGTCAGTTGAAGGTATACATACAGCAGAATGAAAATATCATAACAAAGAGGAAGGATATTTTCTAAAACTCATCTTTACCTGGCCTGATCCAACAACAACTCTGCTTTTCTCTAGTTTTTTTTTTTTTTTTTTTTGTCTCTTGTTTTCTTTTCTAGTTTTATTATGGCATAAAAATTTCAATTTCCTAAACCAAATAAATCTGATGAAAATGTGAAAAAAAGGAGAAAATAACAAGTGATGGAGATATGCTAGGAATAAAAATATAAAACAGGGTAGGAGGAGAAATTAGAAACTGATATATTGTATATACATAGATTCTGGCTTTTGCATTTGCTGCTGTTTTCAAACTATTATATATAAATGCAGTAATAGATTGGAAAGCCATGTAGGGGAAAAGGTACTATCAAGCTCTTATAGTTTTTTTAATCTCAATTCAATGACTACATTGAATTAATGATGCCTAAAAGGTTTGAGTTTCAAGTTCAACTCTTCCTCCATCTCATAAATTTCTTCAATGTTATAAATTTTATTTTTTATCTACTTATTTTTTTGGCAGGCTCAGCCTTCCCTGAGTGCAGAGGTGGAGTAGCATGTGGTGCTGGGGATAGAACTGTGGTTTCCTGCAGCAGCGTAAGCAGGCGCTTTAGACCACAGAGCTGTCTTGCTGGCCCTGACCAGTCTTCTTTTTCCCCCCAGAACTGGGGATCAAACACAGAACCTTGTGCTTGTGAGACAGGCACTTTTACCCCTGAGCTATCTCCCCAGCTTATTATTATAAATTTTTAAAAACTCAAATTGGGAAAGATAGTTCTGAGAAGTTCAGTGTTTCAAGTGCTTTTAAAGAATTCATTTTGGAGTTTTTATTTTATTTATTTTATTTTTTGGACTTTTTAGTAATTTGTTGTTTCTCTCAATGCTGATCATGACAAAACCTCCTGCCACCCCGTGTTAATATTTGAATTCCCTGTTTAAAAGCTTCCAAGGAATACCTTTGTTAAATAAAAGTTTTGCTTCTGTTTTATACTTAATAATTTTATATGGTATTTAAAAATGATAAATTTAATCAAAATCTCATTTACTTATGTAAGTGCTTTGTTGCCCATCTGAAGTTATTTTTCTGGTGAATCCATTTTCTCCTTGATTTCTTAATCCTTGTGATTCAGGAAATTGTGTGGTCACCTGCAATGACTTCCCAGTCTATTACTGCATCTTATATACAATGGTTTCAAAACAGTGGCAAATGTGAAGCCCAGTACCTATATGTATGGAATATGTTGCTTTCTCATTTTTCCTCCTACCCTATGTATAATGCAGAAAATTATCTGAATGGTCCAACTGATGATGTTTTAGACAGTTTAAAATGTATAGTTATATTACATAGTTAAAATGGTGAAACAAAATTTTGTCCTCACAGATTTTGATTATTTAAAAATAGATTCTGAAAAAGGATATAAACATCACCTGTATTATTTAATTGCTCCTTTGGTTTACTTACAATAATAGACATAATATTGTTGAAAGTCAGTAAATAAAAGCTTCACCTATATTCAAAAGAGAAGTCAAATCTTTTAACAATGGTTATATTATTTTTTTATTGTCATCTGTTGCTCAGATTATCAGATAGTTATGCAAGATTGGGGAAATAATTGAATAGTGGCACTTGCTTTCAAGAGACCTTAATTTTTTCCTTTTCTTTTTGTTTTAATTTTTTTAAAGAGTATAATAATTAATAAGACATTAGAAATGGTACAATTTAGAAGACCAGGATGAAAGGTATTCAACCATGGGTTTTGTATTACATATTGCTATCCTTGATGTAGTTGTTCAGATTGCAGTCAAATCTTTTTCAAAAAGGAATACAAATTTTAGGCTGATGAAAATATTTTTATGGAAATACACTGATATAGGATGAGCTTTATGATTAAAATAATTATCACTAAGTTGTTTTGCATAAAGAATTCAGCCAAAATGGGACATCTGTCTTTATTCCACAGTTGTTTCTTATTCTAGTAGTCATAGCATAGAAAAAATTGTTATTCTGAACTTTTTCCATCCTACCTGAAGCAGTGCCTTGTAGCCAAATGCTAACTTAAATAGGGATCTGTAACAGCTTTCATATGCAGTGCCAAAATTTCATGTTAACCTCACCAAGTGTAGTGTTAAAAAAGTGACTTTCATCTTAGTTCTACTCAAATGAAAGTCCTATATTTTCTAATGTAGTACTGATATTTTTCTACAAATAGTGCCTAAGACCATCAGCAACAATTATTAAAATAGTACGTAAAATGTACATTGTTCTACTGCATATGCTTAAGGGTGATATTTTATAGTGATATCTATATTAAATGGAATTTGTAAAACTCATCCCATTTTATGAATAAAATAGTAGACAAATTTGTAATGTAACAAATGACTTTTATATCTATTAGTTTATTTTGAAAATTAAATCTAAAGTTTCTCTAACACATATGTCAGTGAAAAATGTTCTCCAAGTCAGACTTGAAATAAGCTTTTTGTAGCAGAAAAAGTTCACTATCCTTAAATAAACATATTCATCCTTTAGCTTTACTTATACATAGACAAATAAGCTAAAGAATGATGTCTATTTATTGTTCTCATAGTAACATTGGAAAGTTTTTCTCATTGTTAAAGGAATACAGCTGAGCAAACCTAAGTTCCTGTTCATGAAGCCAATGAGTGAGGCATCATCCAGAGGAGCAACAACCTTGGTAAAACCAATATTACCTCCACACTGGGACTTGAATCCAGAGCCTTATAAATGCTAAGCAAATGCTCTACCACTGAGTTTTTTCCCTAGCCCTTTATTTTATTTTGACACAGGGTCTCACTAAATAGCCCAGTGATCCTCCTGCCTCAGCCTCTTGAGTAGCTGAGAATACATGTAGCACTACTTCTGGCAACAAAATGCCTATAAATGACTATGGTAGTTTTGTTTCTTTAATCAGAAAACTTCCTATATGTATAGAAGTAAGGGAAATGGTTAAATATTGATGCTTTTTTCAAAGTAAAAAATCCCAACTGAAACTGTGAAGCATTATATATTATATGCTTATAATCACTCAGATCATTATTTAGCTTTATCATTAGGCACGTTATTGTCATTGCTGTTATACAGCTCTGAACAAATATTCCAGTTCTCATTTATCCTGAAATTTTATTCTAGTCCTCATTTTCTCATTTTTACTTATTTATTTTATACTGTAAATGATTAAGCTTTCAAAATTTTAATGCCAGACCCATAATCTGGTTATAAATGAGATGGGAAATAAAAATGGTAGCTAAGAATTTTAGGGCACTGCAGCTGGAACTCAGGGCCTCACACATGCTAGGCAAGTTGTCTACCTCTGAGCCACATCCCCAGCCGTCTAGAATAAGTTAAAAGGAGCACGTAGGAAGCAGAGCCATCTGGCTTCCCTGTATATGGTGGCGTGGCCCAATGTGCATCTACCACTTCATCCTTAGTTCCGTGTCTTAGATGAATAATTATAATGCCACTGACCTACCTCAGTGCAGCTGATGCCTGGTTTGCCACAGTATGTCAGTGCCTAGAACTGCTTCTGCTATCCAGTTTCCCCCCAAAATAAGACCTAACCAGAAAATAATCAGTCTTGAAAATTAGAGATCAACAATGCTGGCCCCAAGCAGCCTGTCACTGCCTCGCCTGCCTCATGGTTCTCTTGCACAGTGGATCTTTCATCAGGTTAGAAACTCCTGATTTTAAAAAAAAAAAAAATTATGAACTCCAAGGATTATGCTTGGGACCCTTTTGATTCCTACTGAACCAATGACAAATTTAACACTTTACGGTAGGTAGTAAACTCTACTTAAAAATATCTCAGCCCTATTTTGTGAATTTCATTTTTTAAGAGTAAAAGTGGCTATCATAAAACCTCAAAACTCTTAAAAATTGAGACATGGTTTCTCCACGTATAGTATTTAGAACTGCCTGCAAAAAATGTCCAAGATAATCTTCAGAAAGTAATGACATCCCTTAAGACTTGAATATAGGTACTAATAAAAATTAAGTTAATTAAAAATCAAAAATAGTCAAGAATTTTTTATTTAAAGTAAATGGAAAATAAGTTGCATAAGTGTAAGTTACAATTATAATTTAGCACAATGTATTACAAATTTCCTAGAGCAGAAGCAAAAATAGAGCATACATGAAAATAGAAAATTTTTTTAGGTTTTTCTTTTCTTTTTTTTTGTACACAGGGTCTCACTATGCAGCCCACATTCATAGTGATCCTCCTGCATTCTGACTCCCTAGTACTGGGATTACAGGTGCGCGCTCCCACGCCCGGACTCCATCGCTGGCTCAGCACACCCTAAGGCGGGGCCGGCGTGGCAAGTGGAAGCAGGGATCGAACCCTGGCCGCTAAAGATAAATTTACTATTTGATGTCTGTGGTAATCATCAGGCAGCTTACACGTTTGAACACATGCAGGATTTCTTTCTTCTCCCCTTTTAAGGCTGGACATGTTATTGCTGAAGCCATTGGCGTACTATCTGTGCTTTTCAAGTCAAAGGGTTCTGCACATTTTCTTCTTCCTGTCTCAGTGATAATGGAAGCAGCTGAGGGAGATTTCCGTCAGGCTGGGTCCCTAAATGAAAAGGGCTGGCTTTTCTCTGCTAACTTACATGAAATATATAATGTGAGGCAGAAATTTTTGTTAGATAAGCCTGGAATTTGGACATTATTATTTCCTACTACAAAACCAGGCCAATCCTATCCTGATTTACACCATGCAGATGTCAGCAGAGTTAGGTTACATTTTTGCCTTATTTGTACCTATATTTTTAACCTGCTTGTTGTTCCTTCTAGTTACTTTGTCACCTGGCTTTCTATAAATTTATGTCATGGAATTAGAACTATATTCATTTGTAAATCAAGTATGGTTCTTTAAAGTGTGATTCTTATGATTATTAAATAAGTTTTTCATTTAATTCCTTAGATACAGGATTCAAATTTCTAAATTTCTGGAAGCCATAAGTGCTTTTAAATTAGCTGATTAATTGTGCCTTTACTAATACTAGCTCTGTTACAAAATTTCAAGCCCTTTACAATTTGAAAGTTTCATTTTATTTATTAACTACAATTCTGGGGGATAAGCAAGGCAGATTTGTTACCTCTTCTAAAGATGTGGAAATGAGAGGACTATCTTTTGCTCCAGACTGTATGCTTTATAAGTAACAAAATTAAGATGTTATCTTCTGGTTAATCCTTTAACTGTTTCTGATTTTCCCTGTCTTCCCATTAAGGTCAGTTACATGTTCCAGCATTAGATGGTGTGGGTGAGGAGGGGAGGAAGTTGTTTCTCACTTTTTTATTCCTAAACATTTCCACCAGAGTTACAAAATTATACAAAACTAATTAATGAATTACATTTTGCTCACTATGTTACTAATTACTAGAGCATCCATGTCTAATTTAAAATATATGTATATTCTAATGTAGCTTTTAAAATTTTCAAATTTATGTCATCAGGTGGAAAGGTTAAATCTTTGTAGAGCCATGCCTTCTCAGTGAATTTTTTGGTGTTAATTATAAACTAAGCTAAATATAGCCACAATATTACAAAATTTAAAAGTGTTACCCATCATAGGTTATGTGCACTAGATGAGATCTAAGTGGTTTCCAGCAGACCAGTGGTGCCTTGCTCTTAGAGAAGCCATGCAAGTGTATTAAAGTGCTTATTTGCACCTGTTGTTGACCCTCTAACTTGTTTTTTAGTGCATTCAGTGATTTGGGCCTAGGGATTTGGTAAAGCATAATGTATTAACTTTTGAAGGGGGCAGAATGTTTCCTGTTTTATAGCATTGAGAAAGTAGACAGCTAACTGGTTCTGATTAGGAAAAAAATGACAGATGGTCAGCCAAGTACCCTTGCTCATCAGTCTTTCAGTTTCTGTGGTCATGTTGTGAGGAGGTGACTGGTAGATAAAGGGAGGATTTGCTGCAACAGATATTTGTTAAAGAATTTTAAAAATCTTAAACAATTTTACGTTGCTGACTTTATTGTGTGAGAGATTTGTTGTTACAGGATATTGGTAAGTTCTTGTTGGTGACACAGGTATTTTAAAAAATGATTATTTTCTTGTTGTATTTTTATATTTAAACTTTAACATACTTTAAAATGAGTTACTTAGAAAAATATCTATCTTCTACTTATGTTTCCATCTACATCAAATTGATTCATAGGGTTATTTATAGAAAGGTCTGTTTTAAATATTCATGTGTATATAATTGATAGAAATTTTAAAGTAAATCATGGTTAGTCTTAAAAATTAGAATCATTTCTGTATCCAGTTTTCCTTTTTGTCAGTATATGATGCTCTTTATATTTCATATTTCTATCAAAAGCCTCCATCATTTAATAAATAAGCCACACAATTACTTTTCCTTATATACAGTTGTGAAACTATTTGTTGTTTTAATGTCTTCATTTCTTTTTTCTTTTTTTTTTTTAATTTCATTTGCTTCATAGTTGAAGAAAGTCCTTTAGGCATTTTGAGTTAGAGGAGAAATACAACTACAAGCTGACATATAGATTTTTAAACCAAAGCTTATTTCAGGACAGTTTTTTAATTTTGTTTTGTTTTGTATTTTTTTTTTAGGGAAGGGTATACAGGGTGTTCAGGGTCTCACTACTAGATTGGACTCCCAAGAGCTGGGATTACAGGTACACACCACCAACCCCAGTCTCAATTGCCATCTCAGTGTGCCTCAGGGGCAGGGCTAGCACAGTAGACCCAGGGATTGAACCCATGCCCCTGTACCTGCTTGCAGGCCCTTTAGTCTGCTGAGACAGTTTAAAATATGATAAATGTAAAGACAGAACTGTGTAAAAAAAGTAAGATAACATTCAGTAACAGCATATTACATTTTTCTTAGAGTGTAGTAGAAGTCACATCTGAGAAAACTGTTACCAGAGGTGGTTCCTGAATAGGGTGAAGGATAACTAGATGTTTGCCAGATAGTCAGGAGGGGAAAGACATTCTAGTAGACAAAAGCATATGCCAAGACCAGGAAGCCTGATCTGATCATGTTCCAGGAAGCACAAGTTCTAAGTGCTGGAATCTCAACTATTAGATGTTGAGCAGTGGAGAGGCATTGGGAGATACAGCTTGAAATATAGACAGAGCCAGATTTAAGGGTTCTCTGTATCCTGCTCAAAAGTTTGGATTTTATCACATAAATAATAAGAAACTAATTAAAAGGTATTAATTCAGGAAAGTGGCGTCATGAAATTACTTATAGAAGGACAGCCAGGGTGACACTCTGTAGGAGGTGTCAGGGGAGCTGGGAGTGTAGGTGACAAAGCTGAAGGCAAGGAGGACTAGCTTGTTGACAGTACATATTTATGGGAAGTTTAACTACCAACACGTTAAGAAGATAATGCTAAGGAGATTCAAGAGGAGTGCTCTCTCCCTCTTGCCTTGTTCCTTCTTTGCTCCTTTCTATTTTTTTTTTTTAATTAAAACACATTACTACTCAGAGTTCTCATAAAACTCATGTTTCATAAGGGATTGATTACCTTAAAAATTGCCTGATTATAAAGAAATATAAAAGTGTGATCAAAATATATGGTTAATGTTTAAACATTTCACAAATTATTGCAGCAAAAGTCACATCACAATTAATCTCCCTCAGAATACTGCCCCTTGCTTCACAGACACTTATTTTTTGAAGCTGCTCTGGAATCTTGTCTTTAAGAGATAAGATTAAAAATAAATATGTGGTGTGTTCACGGCAAGGGGAGTATTTTGGTGGGGATCAATTTTTTACCATATATTTTGATCATTGTATGTGTGCATGTACATGTGTATATAGAGTTATTGCAGTTTTTTTTTTTTTTTGTTTCTAGACTTCAGGATTACTTTTTAATTTAATACAAGCTTATTAATTATTTTTAGAGGAATTACTCCCTTTCTGATAATTCACTCCCTATTACTATTAAAATGGCTTCTATTTTACATCCATAAATGGAACATTAGTAACAGAAAATCAGCTACCTAGCTTGCCTCCCTCCCTCCCTCTCTCCTTCCCTCCCTCCCTCCCTTCTTTTTCTCTCTTCTTTATTCCTTTCTATTTTCTTTCTTTTTCTCTCTCCTTTCTCCCTCCCTCCCTCCCTCCCCTCTCTCCCTCCTTCCCTCCTTTCCTCCTTCTTCTCTCTTCTCCTCTCTTCTCTTCTTTCTTCTCTCTCTCCCCATAAGGTTGCATTATGTATTCTATGTTGCCTTAAATACAGTATATAACCCAACTGGCCTGTCTTCCCACCTCAACTTCTCAAGTACTGGGCTTATTGGTATGTATCATAATGTCTGGTTTAAATTAGCTATTCTTGGGTGTCAGGGAGATAGCTCAGAGGCGTAAGTGCCTGCCTGTCATGTCCAAGGTCCTTAGTTTGATCCTTGGAACCTCCCACAAAAGAAATTAGCTTTTTGTGTATATTTGCACATATATGAAGTTTTTAAAAAATCCCTTTATTTTCATCTTTCTATGTAATTTTACTTAATATCACTTGTCAATACAATATTTGTTATCTTTATTATATTGGAAGAACTTTATGTAGTTACCTTTATAATATGCTAAAACTATAAATATAAGCTGTTAGAAGATTTAGTAGATTTTTGTTTTATAAATCAAGTGATTTTATATGAAATAGGAATTATACTTTGTAACATTCAATTAACTCAGAAGCTTAGTTCAAACTTAATTGTAGAGCTGACTTTGTCCTTTAAAGAAAGTTACTGTTATTTTCAAGACAGCTTTATATAAAGAAAGGCCTCCCACTTTCCTAGGTTCTCAGAACTGCAGTTGTACTTACCTCTTTGTTTTGCCCTAGCACAGCAATGTTGCTGACATTACCCTGGGTTGCACTAAACCATCCTAAGAGTTGCTCTGTACATTCACTTCTGGAACCTTCACCCCTGGAGACAATCCTTTCATAAATCCTCTCTTGGATTGTCTGTGCTCCATCCTTCACACTCTGAAGGAGCCCAACCAACATGTGAGCCCAATACATGTCCAGACCTGTGTTAATGTGGTCCTTACTACTAGATCATGAGGGCTTTTATGAGCCCATGCTTTTTGCCTGGCCTTTGATCTGGTCATAACAGTAAGTATCTCCTTACCACCATCCTTTTGACTTTTTTTCAGTGCTCTTTTCTGAAATAATGTATCCCTTAAGCATTATCTCAGTTTTACTCCGTTGTGTTACTGGTACTTTATTTTTTAAAATGTGTAATTTCCAGTTGTAGGGTCTGATATGTGTTGAAGATGTCTTGAATCTCTTATTTGAGATGAAAAATACACTTACATTCATTTTTTAAAAAGATAATATATTGAAGTGAAACTCAGATAAAACACAATTATTTTATATTTAACTGTTCAGTGAATTTTAGCACATCATAGTGTTGTGCACCTACTGCCTCTGTTTAGTTCGAAATGTATCCATCAATATGTACCATTTATTAATCCTTTCATTTATTGGGGGGCATTCATAGTATTTATAACTTTTGGCTATTTTGAATAAACTGGTATATGTACAAAATATAGACATTTCAATAATTTCTTTTTTAAAAATTTATTTTAGTACAGGGTCTATTGGGTCTCACTACACAGATCAGACTCATAGTGATCCTTCCTATTTTTCAGCCTCCCAACCACTGGGATTACTGGCAGTGCATCACCATACCCAGTCTCAACTGTAGTCTCAATGTGCTCTGGGGATGGGGCTGGCACAGCATGTGCAGAATCAAAGCCCCGGCCTTCACATCTGCCTAAAGAGGTGCTTTAGTCCACTGAGCTATGTGGCCAGCCCTGATAATTACTTTCTGATATGTACTGAGCAGTAGAAGTTTTGAGTCATCTGATAATTTGTGAAAAGTTTGATTTCATTAATATTTTGGGAAGAACAAACTTCTGATCTCATTGATTTTCTATTTTCCATTTCATTTGTGCTTATTATTTCTTTCCTTTTGGTAGCTTTGTGCTTTGGTAGCTTTCTTTTTCTAATTCCTTAATGTGTAACATTAGATTATTGATTTTGAGATCTTTTTAGATGAAGGCATTGCTATAATTTCCCCTATATGTTTTGGTATTTTTTGTTTTTTCTTACCTCTTGGTATCTTCTTTGACTGATTATTTAACAGATGTTAATTTCCACGTAGGTATAGTTTTCCAAGTGTTCTTCTTTAGTGATTTCTAACTTGTTGTGACCTAACATATGTCTATTTTGGAGAATGTCCATTTGAGAAACATGTATTTTTCGCCCAGTCTGTCTTTCTAGGCTTTAGGACAGACAGATAAAATAAGTAATTCACTAAAATAATATCTGCTGTACTCTCTGGAACCAAAGACCATGGCCCTCTACTAGTTACTCAAGACTGCTGAACCAGGGAAGCTTTGAAGCAAAGGGAAGCAGGAATGTCCCAGAGCTAAGTTCAGCATGCGCATGGTACTGTAAGCCTTTAACTATTTTCAGAGTTCTGAATATCCTGTTTGTTTACTTATTAGAGTTTTTTGAAGGGATAGAGCTTGGAGCCTTCTTCACTATTTTTTCTGAGGTCCAAGACTCTTAACTCACATTTTCTAAAATTTTATTTTATTCTGATTTATTTTACTTTGAATCACTAAAAAATGGGATCTATCCTGTTATAATGTTTTTGAGATTACAATACAGAATTGTTGCCAATACATGTACTACTGTTCAGCAGATCTCTAGAACTTATTTATCTTAACTGAAACTCTGCCCATTTATTAGTAATTCATTTCTTCCTCTCCATTTATTTTTATAATGTATTTATGTCTCTAAGTACCATTTGGTAATTACTTAATGGTTTTGTTTATATTTCTATTACCTTTCCCAGTAGGCAGAGCTTTCCCTTACTAATTGCAGCATTAGTTTACTCTTCATAAATTGACAATCCTCTCCTTCTTACTTCATAGGGTTCTTATGAAAATCTAACAAGAAAATGAATATGAATATTTAAAAAAATTAATGTTCTAATGTATTTGTAACCTTAGTCAGTGTCTTATCTTCTGTTGTGACTGAAATACAAGTCATTGTGAGTCATTTGTAGAAATAAGATAAACAAGGAGCTTTCTGGATCTATTCTCTCTGCCACATGTTTTGTCAGCAAATTATGGTTACAGCAGAACATTCATATTTTTTGGATCACTGCAGTTTAAAATGATTGCCCTTGAGCAAAGAAAGAGAACAAGTTAGCCAGAAACCCACATCAACAAACTTCTTTCAGATTTTTGTAATCAAATGAGTTCAAACATTGCCAATTGCATTCTTATACTTTTCTACCTATAATATTAAATTATATAAATTATTATAAATGTATAGGCAATTTCTTTTGTCATAGGGTTCATTTGCTTTTACTTAAACAATTTTCCATGTTCTGGTCCAAGACCCAGTGATACTCCATCAGCCATCTGAATATATTACTTTTTAAAGAAGAAAACACAGTGGTAACCAAGAGATGGGCTTTAGGCGTATTTGTATGAAATTTGTTTTTGATTATAGTATATGGTTGCTTTTTTTGTTTTTAAAGCCTTCTTGCATGCAAATTAAGGATATAGTTTTTGGGAAACAAGATACATATCCCTACATTCCTTTTAAGCAATGTCCAAGGTACTATGTATATAGTCCTCCAACAATGTTCAAAAATCCTGGTATATAAATATTGTTGTACTTTAACCTTAACCATTGATATTTCATTATATTGGCTACGCAAATATGTTATTGTATATAAAAGTACATAATTGTTCCATAGGCATTATTTTCTATTTTTATTCAGGAATGTTCCATGTACTAAATGTATTAGAGATTCTTACATATTGAAATTTCATAGCTATTCACTTATAACACATTGATAGGCATTTAGAGTTAAGGATACTTAAGGTGTTGTTAATGTTCATGTATTAAACTGTTTTGCTCACAGGGCCCAGTATAGGTAGAATAATAATAATATACATCATGATTTTATAATCTTTATATTTTCAACTTTGTTTTTGGTACAGTTTAGATATACATAGCGATAAAAATCATCACAGAGAATTTGTGCCTGTATGTGGTATATCTTGTTTCTTCTCCTTCTCCCTCTCCTTCTCCTTCTCCATCTCCTTCTCCTCTTCCTCCTCCTCTTCCTCTTCTTCCTCCTCCTCTTCCTTCTTTTTCTCCTTCTTCTTTTCCATTCTCTTCCTCTCCCTTTGGCCCTTTTCCATTGTTTATTTACAAAAACTTTGTTTCTGTCTTTTCCTTCTATTTATTTATTTTTTTTTCTTGTCTCTCCCCCCCTGGCCTTTTACATCCCATTTGAATATTTTCTTCCTGTTTCCCATGATGTATTATACATTTTGGTTCTTATTTACCCTCTCAGTTCCTCACACCAGAGAAACCATGTGGTATTTGCATGAGTATCTATGATTTATTTCACTTAAGAGTATGATCTGAAGGTGCATCCATTTTCCTAGAAGTGTCTCAAACCTTTCCTTCTTTATGGCTGAATAGCAATCCATTGTTTTTGGAAACCACATCTTCTTTATCCATTCATTGGTTGATAGGCATTTGGGCTGTTTCCAAGATTTGGCTATTGCAAACTCTGCCACTATATACATGGATATGCTTATATTGCTGTGGTATGATGCTTCTAATTCTTTCAGGAAGATACCAACAAGGGGAATAGCTGGATCAAATGGAACTTCTAATCCTAGTTTTTTGAGGACTCCCCATACTGATTTTCATAGTGCCTGTACCAGCCTAGGCTTTCACTAACAGTGGGCCAGGGTTCCTTTTCCCACAGTCCTGCCACTGTTTGTCATTGGTTGATTTCTTAATAAATGCCATTCTTACTGGAATCTCAGTGTTGTTTTAATTTGCGTCTCTTGAATGACCAATGATGTTGAACATTTTAAAAATATATTTATTTGCTGTTTGTATTTCTTTATTTGAGAAGTGTGCATTCACCTGATGTCCATTTTTGGATGTGGTCTTCGAATTTTGAGGGTCTATTTTTTTTATTTTTCAATTCTTTGTATGTTTTAGATATAACTCCTTTGTATGAGAGACAACTGGCTATAATTTTTTCGAACTCTGGGTTATCTTTTCACTCTGTTGGTGATTTCTTTTGTTGCATAGAATCCTTTTAATAAGGTGAGATCCCATTTATTACTTCTTATTAATTCCCATGTGGTCTGAATTTTGCTCATAAAGCCTCTGCCAACACTTGTGTCTTCAGGATTTCTACCTAACCTCTTCTAGTAGATTTAGTTTTCTGTTTTAATATTTAGATCTTTAAACCATTTTGACTTTAGTGCATTATGATAGAGATTGATCAGGTTTTAGTCTTTGGCATGTGGAAAGAGTTTTTCTAGCAACATTTATTAAAGATAAATGTCCATTCTTCCAATGGACATGTTTGGCCTGTTTGTCAAAGACAAGGTAACTTGAGTATCTTTGGAGTAGTATTTATGTCTTCTATTTGGTTTCACTGGTCCTTGGGTTTGCTTTTTCTGTTTGATTTGTTTTGCCAGTACCATGTTGATTTTATCATAGTTGCTTTGTAGTATAATTTCAAGTCAGGGATTATGATGCCCCTGATTTGCCTTTGTTGCCCAAATTGCTTTTGCTATTTGTTGACTTTCCTGGTTCCTAATGAATTTTAGGAATTCTCATTAGTTTCTTCTAATTATGTGAGGTATGCTTATGATATTTTGATTAGGATTGCATTAAATCTGTATAACAATTTTGGAAATGGCCACTTTTACTATTTTGGTTCTTCCTATCCAAGATCAAGAGATATCTTTCCTTTTTGTGATAATGTCTTTAATCTCCTTTTTCAGAGTATTATTTTCAGTATATAGATCTTCTTTCTTTGTCAAGTTGATTCCTTAGTATTTCAGTTTTTTTAAAGATTGATTGATTTGTTGATTGATCGATTGATTTGGTACAGGGTATCACTATGTAGCTCATACTTATAGTGATCCTTCTGTCTCAGCCTCACCAGCATTGGGATACCTGGTTTCAGTGGCCAGCATATCATAGGGCTGGCATGGCCTGTCATACCAGGGATCTAGCCCGAATTCTTGCATTTGCCAGGAAGGCGCTTAGACCACCAAACTATGTCACTGGCTAGGTATTTCATTTTTTTGGATGCTATTGTGAATGGTATAGTTTTCCTAATTTCTCTCTCAGTGAGTTTGTTGTTCGTGTGCAACAAAACTCTTGATTTTTGAGTGTTGACTTACATCCAGCTTTATGACTGAATTTGGTTATTAAATCTGTAAGTTCTTTGGTGGAGTTTTTAGAGAATATCATGTCTTTTGTGTAGAATATCATGTTGTCTGTGAATGATCAGTTAACTTCCTCCCTTCCTATCCTTTTTCCTTTTGTTTTTCTCTTGTCTAGTTGCTCTGACTAATGCTTATAGGAAAAAAAAATGTATATATTTTTAAAGACATCAGGATGTTGTCTTTTTAAAAAAAAATTATATTATTTGGTACAGGGTCTCACTACATATCTCCAACTTATAATGATCCTCCTGTTTTCAGCCTCCCCAGCATTAGGATTACAAATGTGTACCACCAAGCCTGGACTCAGTTGCCAGCTCAGTGTGCCCAGGGGTGGGGCCGGCATGGCATGTGGTACCAGGAATCAAACCTGGGTCCCTGCACTTGCCTGAGATGGTGCTTAGTCCACTGAGCTCTCTTGCTGGCCCTTCTAGAACTATATGGAGTAAGAATGATGACGGCAAATATCCTTGTCTTGTCCCTGATTTCTGAGTGAAAACTTTTAGTTTTTGTCCATTTAATGTGATGTTGCTTGTTGGGTTGTCATAGGTGGCTTTTATCATATTGGCCATTTATTCCAATTTTCAGCAGATTTTTATTTTGGTTAATTGTTGTTGGACTTGGTTAAACACTTTTTCTGCCTCTATTGAAATCTTGCCTTTGTTCATACAGTATATTACCTTTATTTAGTAGTATATATTAAATTACCCCAGAATCTCTGGAATGAATCCAGGTTGTTCAGGGTATGGATAATTATCTTGATGATTTGCAATGCTCTGTGTCAGTATCTTCTTGAGGATTTTCGCATATATATTCACTTGGAGTGGGTTGGCTTGTAGTT
This sequence comes from Ctenomys sociabilis, assembly GCA_004027165.1. Taxonomy (NCBI): domain Eukaryota; kingdom Metazoa; phylum Chordata; class Mammalia; order Rodentia; family Ctenomyidae; genus Ctenomys; species Ctenomys sociabilis. The sequence continues at coordinate 22,376 of PVKA01014101.1, read as the reverse complement.
CTCTCTTTTTGGTTAAATTCTTTTCTGGTTTTGGTATCAGGATAATGTTTGCTTCCAGGAATGAATTTCAGAGTATTGCTTTCCTTTCAGTTTCATTAAAGTGTTGTGAAGTAGTGCCAGTGGGTTTTTTTCTACATTTCTTGCAGAATTCAGCAGTGAATCCATCAGGGCCTGGGCTTTTCTTTGTTGGTAGGTTTTCAGTTACACCTATAATTTCATTAACTAATATTTGTTCATTTAGAATTTTTGTATCTTCTTGATTCAGCTTTCATAATTCATTTCTAGGAATCTGTCCATTTCTTCTGTGTTTTTCATTTTATTAGAATATAGCTTCTCAAATTAGGTATTGATGATCTTTCTGGATTTCTGCAGTGCCTGTTGTGATTTTACGTTGTTCATTCTTAAATGTATGGATTTGAGACTTTCCTTTTTTGTAAGGTTGGCCAAGGGTTTGCCAGTTCACTTTATCTTTCAAAGAACTAACTGTGATTTATTGATTCTTTATTTTTTTCAGTTTCAATTGAACTAATTTCTGCTCTGATCTTTATAATTACCTCTGTCATAGAAGCTTTGGCTTTTATTTGTCATCTTTACATTTGAAGTTCGACATTAGTTTATTTCAGCTCACTCTTTTTCTGATCTGGGTATTTACCAATATAAATTTCCCTCTAAAGATTACTTGAATTATATTCTGTAAATTATAGTATATTATATTGGCATTGTCATTTAATTGTAAAACTAATTCTTCTTTAATTTCATCTATGATCCTTTGGTTCTTCAGGAGAATGTTATTTAATTTCCATTTGTATATGAAATTTTTGTGATTTCTTTCACCATTGATTTCCAATTTCATTGCGCTATGGTCAGATAACATGCATGGAATAATTGTAGTTCCTTTTCCTTTACTTAAGCTTGTTCTGTGAGCTAGGATGTGGCCTATTTTGTAGAATGTCCCATGTACAACTGAGAAGCATCTGTGTTCTGATGTTCTGGGATAGAACAGGATAGACATTTACTAAGTCCATTTGTTCAAAATTTTGATTTAAGGGGCTGGGGAGATGGCTCAGTGGAATAAGCGCTTCCCTTTCAAGTCCAAGGGCCTGAATTCAATCCCCAGTTCTAGGGGAAAAAAAATTTAGTTTTGCTATTTCTTTTTTGTTTTTGATATAGGGTCTCGCTATGCAGTTGAGACTTGTAGTGACCCTCCTGTCTCAGCCTTCCCAGCCCTGGGATTATAGGCAGATGCCACCAGGCCTGGTATTGGGGCTGGTATGGCATGCCCAGGGTTCTGTGGCTGGCATTGCATGTGGTGTGGGGGATTGAACCCCAGTCTAAGGAGGTGTTTAGTTTCCTGAGCTATTTTTTTGGCCATTGTGGGTTAATTCTGTTTAGGGGTTCATTATCTCTTTCTAGAATGTCCTTCAGAACACTTTAAAGTGCTATTTTAGTGATCATGAATCTCCTTAGGTGTTCTTTTTCATAGAAGTAAGTATCTTATTTCTCCATCAATTTTGTAAGGTAGTTTTGCAGGCTCCATCAATCATGTTTTTAGGGCTTGAAATTCTTTATATCAAGCTGTCCTTGACTTGAGTGTTTCATGTTCAGAAGTGTGCTCTGATTCTTATTGGTTTTCCCTAATAGATGATTTGTTTCTTTTTCTGAAGCTTTTATTGTTCTATTCTTATACTGAATGTTTGGAATCTTGATTGTGATATGCCTTGGTGTAGATTTGTTTGGTCATGCTAACTGGAATTCTATTTGCCTCTTATCTGTATGTCAAATTCTTTTTCCATGCTTGAGAAGTCTTTGCTATGACTTCTGTGAACAGTTTTTCTTATGTCATTTGTGCTGTCTTCTATTTTTTAATTGACTCTAATTAATCTTACATTATTCTTTCTATCATCTTGCAGATGTTGGATTGTGGGTTTTTATTTTGTTGTTGTTTTGTTTTTTTGGTCCCTTGCTGTTAAGAAAATTTTCTTTTCATGATTGGGAACTGCAGTCCTGGCTTTTATATTTGATATTCTCTCCTCACAATGAATCCTTGTGCTAGGTATCCTTCCAATGAAATTTTTAATCCTCTGGATATATGTTTAAATCTGGATTCTATTGATTTCATATTTTAGGCATTCATGGTTTTTCTCATTTTCATAAGCTCCTCTGTTTTCTAAAAGCTGGATCTGGCCTAAAATTACTAAATGTGTCTTTCATTATGGTCAACATCTCCACAGTTATCTGAGAAATTATTTCTGACTTTACTTTTTTCTAGACCCTTGTTCTGCTTTGTTACTTCTACTGTTAGCACTTCAGAGAGTCTAGATGGGTGGCTTTTGAATTGCTCCACCTTATTGTCTCCTAGGTTGCCTTTCGTGAGCTGGAAGTCTGGGGTTAGTTACATCTTATTTATGTGTCTTCTCATTTTTTAAAAAAGTATAATTCCTGGGTTGATGCTTATAAATTGTTTATGTCAAGTAGTTTTTTTTTTTTTTTTTCTGTATTTAGTACAGGGTCTTCAGAGTCTCACTATACAGATTGGACTTGTACTGATCCTCCTATTTTTCAGCCTACCAAATGCTGGGATTACAGGTGTGTGCCACCATGCCCAGTGTCATTCACTGTCTGAGCGTGACTGAGAGGCAGGGCCAACACAGCAGGCTGGGGATTGAGCCCCTGGCACCTGCATCTGCCTAAGCAGGAGTGTGTTAAGTAGTTTTATTGCTGCTGTTTAGAACCCTTAGTAAATGGCTACTTCTTAGTGGTGACTTCTCACTGTAGCTGGCTTTTGGTTTTTGAGTCTGTTGCAAGTTTTTGCCTATTCAGTTTGTTGGGTATGAGAAGTTGCTGCCTACTTGCCTCAGTGCCTGGTTCTTTAGCACTAGCCTACAGTATTTGTTACAACCATCATGCAATCTCAGTTTTCGTATACCACAAAGGACAGCTGGTTAGAACAACTGTGTCACCTTGGCTAAAATTAGTACAAGAGCAGTAGCAATAGCACCAATCACAGCCTAGAAAATGACAAACTGTGGTAACTTAATTTGCCATCTTAAACCATATGAACTAGATTTGTGGTTGTGTAATAAAATCTAAAACAAACTACAAAATTGTACACAGTAATATCCCATAGTATAAGAACCACCATCTTATACCATTTTGTGGAAAAATGAATGAGGACTCAGAATTTTATACAAATATAAATATTAAAAATGTTACTTTTTTTATTCACTCTGAAGAAATTAATACTTACTTAGAAAATGCTTACTGTAAATATGAGTGTAGCAGTTTCCCAAAGCCCAATAAAACAACTATTTGGTCAGATAATAAAAAATTCAGTAAGTGCAATTAAGCCACTAATCTGAAGATGTGAATCAATTTCAGAGCTGTAAGCACCACTGCAGTATCTCATTTAAATTAAAATTCTCTAAGAGTAAGGATATTTCTAAGGGTACAGTTTCCTGTTTTGGTCAGAAATGTTTTCTTGAGAAATGGGAAGCATTTTTATTTTTAAGAATGACTATCATATGTCATGGAAAAATGTATGTTATATAAAAGAGGAGTGAACTCATTTGATATAAGTTCAGAGCTTTTTAGTGGGAAAAAAGAAGCTCTTTATTTACATAAAGGAATTCTAGCAATACACACACATATATTCTTTGTTTCTTTGGGAACTTTGTTTTAGGGGGGCAATTTTTTAGTACAAAATAGATTTCTTATAGTAAGGGTCCAGATCTAAACTGAATAGATTTGCTTACTGTCTCTGTAGTAAGCTTTAGACTTATCAAAGGAACACATTTTTTTAAAATAAAAAACTAATCTTACTATGAACTGAACAGTAATGTAGTTAAAAGTGGAGTTACACTACTGCAGTTGGCATAACAGGCCCACAGCTCCCACTAACAAGCTACCACTTCTCCATTCTATGTTGATAGTTCCTCAAAAGATTTGATCAGAACTGAGAGGCTCTGGGAAAGCTAGTTAAATAGATGATGATGGGACTGGGCAGACAGCTCAGCAGTCTAAGCACCTGCCTAGCAAGTGCAAGGACCCAAATTCAATCCCCAGTACCACATGCCATGCTGGCCCTGGAATCCCAGGCATGCCATGCCACCACCAAAACTGTGCGTGGTAGTGCACACCTGTAATCCCAGTGCTAGGGAGGCTGAGAAAGGAGGATCAGTCACTAGGAGTTCAAGCTATGTAACGAGACCCTGTACCAAATATATTAAAAAAAAAAAAAAGATTTAAAAAAAAAATGATGGTTGTATTCAGTCAAAAGCCTATATTTATTTTCTTTGCTTTAAACTCAGAATTTCAAATAGATCCTGGTCATTTCTGTCCTTCAACTTTGGGTCTAACTAGTTCCTCCCCAAAGTGAACTTTTCTACCTTGTAAACCTGTTTGCAATATTGTATATTTTATGGTGAAACTTCCTAGCCCCATGTTTTCCAGACTTGAGTCTTGGAAGCAAAGACTACAAACTGTCTTATATATAAGATCTATATATAAGATCTCTAGCCCCATAGCTGTCCTATTGCTTCATTTTTTTCTCTTTTTCACCCACTCTTTCTTTAAACTGTCTTTCATACAAAGATAAAGCAATTTCTAAAATTCAAGTTGGATTACATTCTTATTAACATCCTTTTTATAAGTCCCCTCTTCCCTTATTTGAAGAGCTTCACGATGTTGTCCATGCCCATCTCTGGAGTAGTGCAAACTATAGCTATGTATCAACATGTTTGGTTTGTGTTCTCTATTTTACTTTTCTTTGTTCATTCATTTAATTTTAGTTTTTTGAAACAGGGACTCACTACATAGTTCAGATTAACCTTGATTCACTATGAGCTCAGGCTGGCCCACTATGATTCTGCTGCTTCGGCCTCCTGCGTATTGGGATTACAGGCCTATGCCACCACACCCAGCTCTGTTACATATTTTAAAAGATACTCAAGGCATCCCAAGGTTGGCAAGATTTCACATTCTGAATATACCATATTCTTCAGGCCTCAAGCCACTGTACCCTCATATTCTTTCTAGAATAACACTTTGACTTCATCTACCTGGCAAATTATCCTGCTTCCTTCATATGGAAACCTCCAATTTATGTTTTCTGCACTGTACTGACTTCTCCAAATTTCTAATTGTCTTACAAGAGAAAATTGTTTATTTGTGTGCCTTTCTTTCCACCAAACTTTGAACTCCTTGAAGTAATGATTGTCTTATCTAATATTTAGGATAGTACCTGATACACAATAAGTGATAAAGATATGTTCATTGAAGAAATGTCTTTTCAAGAAGATTACATTTTTGGACATGTGTGATAATACTTCTTTTATCTGTTAATGAGGTGATAGGATAAAAAGATTTCTAAGTTTTTCTTTCAGTTTTAGACTCTGTTAGTCCCTATACTGTTAGTTTCTGTCCTGTCCTGTCCAAACTGCCTTTATCCAAGATTCTTTTATTTATAAAATGCTTAAAATGTATTTTCCTATAAACACATGTTAAGTAATTTGGACCTAAGTACAATTATCTAATTTGTAATTCAATAAAAAATTTGCAAATAAAATTAACTGGAGCAAAACTATGTCAAGAGTATCCCTAAGGTCCAGGAATTTAGTTCAATGGCATAAGCACCTGTCTAGCAAGCACAAGGTCCCAAGTTCAATCCCTGGTACGGAAAAAAAAAAAAAAAAAAAAAAAAAAAAAGTAGCCTTTGTTTGGATTTTGCTCCTCTTTCTATTTTCTGTTGATTTCAAAGAGCTGGGATTACAGCCCCATGCCACTATGCCCACTCTCAATTGCCATAGTGTGCCTTGGGGGTGGGGCTGGCACAACAGGACTGGGTATCGAACCCCATCTTCTGTGCCTATTTTTTTCTTCTAAGGTGATGTTGTGGCTTTACTTTTGAAAGCTAATACATGTTTTTGGTGGGGTGGAATTAAGTATTTAAAAACATGCTTTCTGAAAACTTGAAATTGTTATTCATTAAGCCAGAACTCTTGGAGATTTTTCAAATCTTACTGCTATAGTCATTGGTCTCTTGAAGTAGATATTTTATGAACCTGTTTTTACTTGCTGGAAAATATACTTTTCCTTAATTGAGAAAACACCAGTTATTTTATTCAGTTGATTTTTCTCTTTGTTTGTTATTATTTGATTTAGAGATTTATCTAAGTTGTTGACATTATTCAGATTCCAGTGTATGAACTAGAGCTTTTGAGAAAGTGCTTTGAGTGGAAAAATAAATATATTACAAAATCTTCAGCCTTGGGTGTTTCCAACCTTGTTTGAATTTTTTTTTTCCTGCATGCATAGTTATATTCTATCTTAGTATTTATCTTTCAGTATAAAACTGGCCAATGCAGTGAAATTCAACTTATAAAACATGACAAATTAAAATGGCAAAAGAATTTTCAAATATAGATCTATATTTAAGAAATTTTATTTATTTATTTGTATCAGGAATCGAACTTAGGACCTTGTGCTTGTCATGCAGGCACCGTGCAGCTGAATTACATCTCTGGTTCAAAATATTTATATTTTAAATACAGTCATTCTGCACTACAGATTATACCTTATGTCTGTTACTGTAGGCATGTTCAAATTTCTAGGAAATCTCCCTGTCCTCAGTGATTGACGCACCCCTATCTTCCATCCAGGCCTCTTTCATCTTCTTTCATAGCTTCACAATTTGTGCTAATTGTTTTCGTGTCTTCCCTTTTTTTGTTTGTCACCCACTATCATGACCATAATTTATATCTCAGCTAACCAGAAACCTAATTTAGCTGTTAAATTTCTAACTTTCCCATGTAGAAGTTACAGTAATCTTCTTGAAAGTGATCATTGTTTAATGAGTAAATATTTGTCTTATTAGCAAGAAACCTATCTAATAAGGAATTTTAAACATTTACAAATGTCTCTAGTATGTACAAGAAAGGTAAGATCCCAGTTTTTGTGAATTCAGAGAAGTCTGATAACCATGACAATGTGGAAGAGGTAAGATCTAAAATAGTTGCTAAATACTTTGAACACAGAGAAGTATAGAGTATAACATATAAAGAAATATGATGTGTGGCATCCAGAATTAATATGTAATTTTCAAAAGTCTAGGGTTAATATTTCTCCTCCATCTCAACAAAAGACTAGAAAGTTTATTAACCTCAGACTTCATATTTTTCTTGGTGATCTGACACCAGTTTATTTTGTTTTTATTGAGCTTTGTTTACCTAATCTTCCTGCTCATGAAGTTTCTCTTTTATAGTTCTTCCACATTCTCTTTTGAAAAATTATTTTTAGCTCTGTAGTATTACATGTATTTTCCATTGCAAGTGTTAGGTGTATTAATGTCTCTCTCCCTTATTTATATGTATTTGATAACAGGGTCTCAGCATGTAGCTAAGACTTGTAAGCGATTCTCCTGTTTCATCCTCTGTAGCGCTAGGATTACAGATGCACACCTGGTTTTGGTGGCCAGCTCTGAATGCCTGGGGCAGGGCCACATGGCATGTGATACTGGGATCAAACCCGAGCCCTTGCATTTACCTAGGCAGGCACTTAGACTGCTGAGGTATCTCTGTGGCCCTGTGTATCTTTTCAATTCTCTTTTCTCTTTATCTATGGATAATCTTGCCACTGAATTTTATTGTTACATATACATATAATGTATGTCATACAGACATGCATATACAGATCTCTAGTAAGTTTTTACATTTTATTTACTTTTCTTGCCTCTTATTCCATATATCATCTTCATTGTCACTATTATCATTTTATGTTGGGTCTTTATTATGGACAAGCTGCCTCTGTCTTTCCAATAGAATTTGAAGTTGAACAAAAGGAAAGATACCATTCAAAGCAAGATGAAACAGGACCTTTTTCCTGTATTAATTAATTTTATTGGTACAGCTAAGATATACATAATGATTCATATATATATATGAATCATTCATCATAGGGACTTTGCACCTGTACATAATGTATCTCAATTCCCCTTTCCATTCCCATTCCCCAACCCTCCCTTCAGCCCCTCTTTCCCACCTTATTTACAAAAAGCTTTGTTTTCAGTTTTTCTTTCTTTTTGGTTTTTGTCCCCCCTTTCTTCCTTCCTGCTTCCAACTCCAGTTGGAGTCCACTTCCCAATTGAGTATTTTCTTCCTATTTCATAATATCTAAGATGCATTCTAGTCCTTACTCATACTTTCGGTTTCGTGTACCAAAGAAATAATACTTATACTTATGTGTATGATTTATTTCACTTAAGACTATGGTATCGAAGTATATCCATTTACCTTAGAGATGTCTCAAGTTTATCTTTTTTTATGTCCTTATGAAGACATATATATGTCTTACATTTTTTAAAAAACCCAAACTTTATGCATTCATTGGTTGATGGACATTTGGGCTATTTCAAAGATTTAGATATTACAAACTATACCACTGTAAACATGGGTATTCATATAGCACTGTGGTATGATTTTTTTTTTTTTTTTTTTTTGCAGTACCAGAGATTGAACTCTGGACCTTGAGCTTGCCAGGCAGGTGCTTATGTCACTGATGTATATTCCTGGCAGGTATGATATTTTTAATTCTTTTAGAAAGATACCAAGAAGGGGAATTGCTGAGTCAAATGAGACCTCAAGTTTTAGTTTTTTAGGGATCTCTACACTGATTTCCACAATGGTTGGACCAGTCTGCACTCTGTGTAACAATAGAATGGGAATTTTGTGGTCCTTTCCCTCTACAGCCCACAAGCATGTGTTATTATTTGATTTCTTTATAGTAGCTATTCTTTCTGGAGTGAGATGGAAACTCAGTATTGTTTTAATTTATATGTCCTGAATGTCCAGTGATGTTGTACTTTTTTCATATTTGTCCTTTTTACAACCTCATCTAAGAAATGATGCTTATTTTTGGATTGGGTCTTTAAATTTGGGGGATATGAATTTTTTGAGTTCTTTATATATTCTAGATATTAGTCCTTTGTCTGAAGAATAACTTGTCAAAAATTTTTTTCCCATACTGGGTTTTCCCTTCACTCTATTGGTGATTTTGTTGCTGTGCAAAAGCTTTTTAATAAGATAAGATTCCAATTGTTGATTTTTTTTAATGCTAATTCCTGTGCAATTGGGATTTTATTCATAAAGTTTTGGCTTACACTAATATATCTTCAGAAGTTCTACCTATTCTCTCTTCTAGCAGATTTAGTGTTTCTGAAACAGGACTTTTCTGAAGGAAGATGCCCAATAGAACCTATATTCATAATAATACAGAGGAAGTACCAGGGCAGATTAACTCTGGTACTATGGGGCAAAGCTGCAGGGCATGTGATAAATTCAGGTGTATAATATGTATGGAGAAGAACCCATGTGTTCTGAAGTACTAAAAAGTTGTATTTTGAGAGGCACCATATTCACATAACTTGTAGTACATTGTTATTCTATTTCATTATCACACAGTTATTAATTTCTGTTTTAATTTATAAATTAAACTTTGTATCTTATGTATGTGTAGAAAAACTATATATATATATATATATATTTCCTTATAAATAAGAGGAACTCTTGTTTTTTTTGTGGAACGTGGCCTTTGAACTTTATTGAACTCAGGCCTTTGTGTTTCCAGGGAAGTGCTTATTCCACTGAGCCATCTCCCCAGTCCAAGAGGAACTCTTATACTAAAATTAGTGAAACATAATTAATCTTTTGAGATAAATATCTTCTCATTTTGGGAAATACTTCTGGAAAATTGTAAGGCTTGTTGGCTACTGCTTAATAACGTTTCATGGCTCTATCCACTTTATTTCATAGCACCTGATTCCTGAGATGTTTGTATGTATTACATAGACAGTCTGTCCTTAAAAGCTGTCAGTTAAGATGTCCAGCACTATCAATAATATTGTTCATAGTATATGTTACACTTGAGTGGCTGTGTCCTATATGTGTTCTGTAGTTCACATTGAAATCAAGGATGTATTCTTTGCATTATGTAATTAATTTCCAATAATAGCTATTCTATTCTAAAATACCTTATGTGCTCTTTGATAGCAATAAACTACACAGTTTACTTCAGCTACAAGTTGGAAAGGCTTATCTGAACAATTTATATTCAGTTATTGAACATGAGTAGCAGTAAATCATAGTGTATACTTGAACACCATGTGTTTTTTAAAAATATTTTAAGTCTGAGCTTTCATATTTGAATGGTTTTAACATTTGTTGTAATTATTTATTCTGTTCCCAATAAATGTGAAGTTACCAATAAATGAATAATTAGTGTATTCACCTTGTATTATCACTGCTGACTAGATAATAAAATCTAGAGTAGAATGATTGTGGAAATCAATGACATTATACACTGGAGTACATTAAGCCATGTGTTTGTAACCAAACTGCACTCCAAATTATAAACAGTATATCTGAGTTAGAATGCCATTCCTCATTTATCTTGGAATATGTGATTATTTCTTCCCCTCTGTAAATGGTTTGTCCATTATTCTGATATTATTACTAGAGTAGGATACCTAAGTGCTAACCTGTGTTCAATGTTTCTGATTTTTATTGATAGTTGTCTGAGCACCCTGTTGCTTTGCGTATTTTTAAATCTCAGAGATGCATTTCAGTGTGTTAATGTAAATCTTCTATAGCTTTGGCTGAACTTCTTAGTAGAATGCTTGGTTTTGACAGCTGGAGTCAGCTGACTAATCTCTCTTAATGTTGTGAATTTTGTGGTCTGGGACTACAGATATTTTTGGACTTGGTCTGTTTAGTGCATGACATCATTAAATACAGTCTTTCAAAAACAGGCCACCTTGAACCTGTCACAGTGACATGCAGTTGTAGTGCTAGCGACTCCGAAGACTTAGTCAAGAGGATTGCCTGAATTCCAGGAGTTTGAGGCCAGTCTGAGTAACAGTGAAAGTTCCTATCTTAACAAAACAAAACAAAACCTTGTTTAAAAAAAAAAGGTAGAACCAGTCTGAGATTTACCTTTCCATAGGGCTGGCAATTTGAAGGAGGGAAAAACTGCTATGAACTTCACCTTTTCATTTCAATTTAAATCCCAAGAATTCTAGATTCAGGAGCTAATGTGCTGAATAAACGGGTTAAGGGTAGAGGGGAAGAGTGCTGCCTCTTGGTCTTGAGAGAGGATCCTTGTCCTTGCTGCCTAAGCTGAGAACCCAAAGCATTGTTGAATAGCAGTAAAATGAGCTTAGTGCAAGGCTTTAACCAGATGGTCAATATAGGGCTTTTAAAGCAAAGGAAATGGTAAAAGTAATCCCAGAGGCACTTTCTTTGTCTTTAACGAACTGAGAAAATGAAGACTTTCTGAGGTTAAGTGTAAATTATACCACCTTCTTTAGAGTAAAAGCTTCTAACATATAACAAAAAACAATGGTGTAGGAAATCAAAGTTCAGGAACAAACTTGAAGTGTGGTGCTCTAATGCTTAATTCTTTTCTACTCTCCTCTTATAATTCATTGCTTTTGAAGTAGATTTTTGATAGGTAATGGTAAAGGAAGGCAGCGTTAGAGCATAAATTAAGACATCTGATGCCTTTGTACAAGAATTACCTTAAACATGCTTTTAAAACAATCATTTTTAGCCTTACTAAGAAAGCAATCAAAGGTATGATTTAAAAAAAAAATCTTAGTTTAGTCTGCTTTCAGTAAAAATACTAAAAAGTATTTTTTCTTTCCTGGTTTCTGCTTATAAGATTTACACATATTTAAAATAAACCCATGAGAAACAGAAATAGAATCCTGGGATTGGCAAAATAGTCAGAGCAAGTACCTGCAGGCTCCAAAATCCAACTGAGCTTGACTTTTGGAAATAAATTTGGCCAATACTTCCTCATTCTGTTATGTAAAGGTGTACATGAAATGATGCTGACCTCTGCCATAAACTCCAGGAATCCTACTCAATGATGTAGTTGTAATAATTATGAAAGAATTAAAATAACAGATGTGGATTACAGTAAAAAAAGTAGGCAAAACATTGAACTCTCATTGTGTGGTTTCATGTGGCAGATCCTTTAAAAATACTTGGGCATACCACAATAATTGTAGGGTTTGAGAACATTCAAGATGCCTGAAAAATTAAAATCTACAATTAAGTAAGAATGAACCATGTTTTTAAAAATAAGAATTTATATAGTTGCCATGGTGAAAATAATATGAAATACTTAATGTAATATTTTTCTACACCAATAGCTATATAAAGAGGCAGAATGTAGAGACTTATAGACATGTTTAATATAAATGATTGCTAGAAAGGAAGTACATTTTCTTCAGTGCGATATGAAGTAGACTTGATTTTGGCAGTGAGAATTATGCAACTTAGTATTAATAAGTCAAATTTTAGAATATTTTCTCATTGCTCTGCATTATGACTGTTGAAGAAATACTATCTTCAAACACCAATTAATCATTTTAGATAAACTTTTAAAAATATATTTATGGCCTCTATGAGTATGACTGTTTATTACATTTTACCTATAAAAGCTGAACTATTTTATATACTCGTTATGGAAACAGTGCGCAGTCATAAATTAAAAGATGCAATTGTTTTGGATATTTTACTGGTGGTCTTGTGTTTTCCTGCCAGCAGCGCAGCTGTTTCAGGTTTCTCAGGATAACATATAAAAAAGCTGAATGCATACTGCAAGTTTGTGCTGCAGTTGCCAAGCCAGAGATGGTATGACTCAACTTTCCCAGAAGTAAGCTGTACCAAAATGGGACAAATCAAAACAGTTGCACAGTGGTTTGTATTACAGCTATGAAAACCAATTCTTTTTTGTGAGAGTTGGCTTCTTAGAGTTGACAAACATTCTTCTGTGGTGCTGTGATTCTGTAATGAGTGAACAGCCATCAGAGTTTATGCAAACTGTGCTTTTCTCTTGAGGATCTGAGGAAAAGAGTGACACAACATCCTGTGGTATGTGTGGATAAAATTAACTAGAAATCATTTCAGAGTGATTTTACTTCATTTTACTTCCAAATTATGTAAAACTACAACTTACTTACTATTTGTATGATTCTCAGTGGAGCCAGATTGATTTTTTGACTTACAAGTGACTTAGTACTCATTTCCTATGCATCATAATCTTAAATTGATATTTTATTATGTTTTGAGAAGTAATACAGCAGATAACTTAAACAATGTAGTAGGTTTGATGAATCTCTATTGAAATCCTATGGGCATAAATTTCTGTTTAGCAATGTCTAGTCACTGATGGTAGTCTCCAAAGTGGGATGCATTCTTGGAGAATATGTAAAATAGAATATAAAATAGGTTCTAGATTTTAAAGCTTCTATTCAGCAATTTTATTTTGAAGCCTGATATGGTGGTGTATCCCTACAATAACAGCACACAGAAGGCTGAGGCAGAAGTTTTCCATGACTTTGGTCTATATAGTGAGTTTAAAGGCCAGCCAAGACTACATAGCAAGACTTTAGACTTCAACATTTTTTTTTTCTAAATAGTAACTTTATTTCAGTCTTTAAATTTTTCATTTAGATGTATTTGATATTTATTATATTAGTATATACATATAATTATAATGATACAATAGCATATAGTATATTAGCATATGTAATTTATAAATAAAGTTTGTAGATGTGTATGCAAATATTTTATCTTGCTGTAAATATACTACCAAAATATTAGGTTGTAGCTCAACAAATATTAATTTCTTTCCTCTCTCCCTTTTCCCACTTCAGCCTGGGCTAGAAGTAAAGAATTAACACTTTGATTTGTGACAATGTGAATAAATTATTGCCAATTCTAGGTTGTTAGCTTGAGTCTTAATTTTAACTACTTTTTCTACTTGGTGTCTTCCATTGTCATGCATTTTTTAATCACACAAACTTACCATAGGTACAGGTAAAGAAATGACTTAAGTATAATAAATTGCTCATGTGTTAACATCTTGACACACAGGAAGTTTGAGTGAATGAGTGGAAAAGTTTCCAAGTTATTAAACGTTTTATTACCTGATTTACTCATTTGCTCTAATCATAATTCTAAGGTGGCTTCACTTGTTAAGACCTGAAGAAACACTGTGGCTTCATAACCAGGCATTAAAGCGAAGCTGGGAATATTTGTGTTCCAGCAACTCTGATAGCCATGTAAAACCCCTCTCAGGCTGGGGTTGTCATGTATTTTTAAAGCCTTTTTGTCTATTTTTAGAAAGGTGGAAAATTTCAGTTGCTAAAATACTATGTAGGTGATTGAAGAAAACTTGTTTCTTTTTCATTGTCTTTTGAGATCAATCTAGAAGACTCTATTCACTATTTGAGATAATATTTTGAACTCAAGACTCAAAGATTCTTTTAACTTGAAGGAGACAGTGTACTTTTGGAATATTGAAGTACCTTTGAAGAAATAAGAATACTCTCTTTCCTCACCCCTATTTAATTAGGTATTTAGAGATTTGTCAAGAAGTTCATATAAAATGTATTATAATAACGTGATGTTAATATTTTAAAAATATTGTGAAGGAATTAGATGCCCACGCATTGGCCATCAAGTCAATCCTAAAAATTAATGGACTCATTTTAATAGCAAGTATGTTGAAACGCCTTCAGAACTGTTTTTAGACCTGTTACTCATTTTGGAATTTAGTATTAATTTAGGTACTTCCTGTACAATTTGACATTTCTTTCTGATAGGTAATAATCCTTTAATAAAAGACTCTTTCCTCTCTAAAATTAAAACCAGTTTCATCCTTACTTTGTAAAACACTACCAAAGTATGTGCTTTGTATGTCATGGCTGCATTTCTGTTTTGTTTTAGGTATTTAAACCACGTCAGAGCTGCTTCTCCACAGGACCTTGCTGGAGGCTATACGTCTTCCCTCGCATGTCATAGAGCACTGCAGGATGCATTCAGTGGGCTTTTCTGGCAGCCCAATTAACCTTGATTTCGCTATTTATAAGATTTGGACCTTGGAGCTGAAACCTGGGCTGGGGGACCAGGAAAGTAAAACAAACTTGTAAAATGATAGCCATATGCAGCTGCACAGCAGTACTATCACTACCACCTGTGTTAACGTACTTACACAGGAAAAATTTCAGAACTAAGAAGAGAATTACAGAAGATGCTTATTTGTGAAAAAGATTTATTTTTTACTTAAATTTTTTCTGAGCCAGATTGAAGCAGTGAGCCTAATCCAATGGAATAATTATCTATGTATGTTCAAGGTCAACAGACCAGTAAAATCTTTTTCAAAATAAAGCTAGACTTTATAGCACATTTTGTGGCTTTTCTCTTATTACACTGTTTTACTTGAACACATTTTAAAATGCCATTTTGATTACAACATTTAGTGTTAATATCCAGCTCTATTATTTCTTCTCATAAAACTTTTTTCCTAATGTCTCTGAAAACTAGTCCAGAAAAGTAGATCTATTCCCTTCTACCAGCAGGTTGTGGCAAGTAAAACCTGATTTGTGATAATGTTACTCCCTCAATTTTAAGAACTTAGTGCCAGTTTTGAGTGGTGGGAAGTGAGGCAAACCTTGATCAAAGTGTTATGGTTCCCATCTGTGAAGCAAATGCAGGATAAACCAGAGCACAGCATTAACCTGCTTTATTGACAAATTCAAAGAAGCAAGTTAATAAAATTTAATACTTAAATGGCACCTTTCACCTCCAATGTGAGCTCATTTTATGATGAAATGTTGGAGACTGGAAAATGTATATTTTAAGTGAAATAGCCCTATGTGTAGTAAGTTGTAGACTCTGATGTAGTATTTCTTTGAAACTTCAAAGGCTTTTATTATACCCATGGTTTTGCTTAGAATTTGGATGTGGTTAGGCTGGATATATTTGTAGTAGCCCAGGTTTGTATGTTTTTACATAGGTCGCTGGATACGGGACATAGTTTCTCAAGCAAATTAAAGGATTTCTTATGAAATTACCATCACAACAGATGCCGGTTTTGTAGGGGAAAGTTGAGCCAAGACTTGGGGTTGTTATGATGAAATGGCCACATGTAACAAATTTATCTTGCTTTATGAAGTAGAGATTAAATTGAGGAGCACATCTTCATCCTCACATTTCTTTGATAAATGGGGAAACCAAGGCATGCACTGAGTAATTGACTAGATCAAGTTAGTGAAACACCAGAATTAAGAACACAGGTTTGTTTTAAGTCTAAGTCCACTTCTAGGTGTACTCTACCAGGGTGCGTATCTTCCTTAAAAATCTAAGTATTCCTCAATTAATTTAAATTTTAAAATACAATGTATAAATTTGTTCAAATAGTGAAAATGTTGAACTCTGGTCGCGGGGAGGATGGCAGAGTCGGCCATGCTGTCTCGGGCTGGTCTCTGGGGCTGGGCGGGCGCGGGCGGGATGGAGGAGTATAAAAATGAAGTATACATCACGAGACCATAATATTAAGCTGAGCTGTAAATGGCTATGGTCGACAACTTCCTTGAATAACTCACTATTGTTGTGGAATGCTGGATTGTGTTGGATTGTGCTGTCAAGTTCAAGCACCTAAGTTAGTTGAATGACATTGGAGTGCCCACCTTTGACAGGTGCAGACAAAGGAAGGGGTATAGAAAGAAAAAATCATGATGTGTGTGTATAGACAGTACAGTTGGGATAGATAACGCTGTGCTTCTACATAATCCTATGAGAGGCAAGATCTGCACTAATGGTGGTTGGACAGGATATTATGTCAGCTTCTAGTACTATGGTCATCCACTACGAAAATAATTATTGAATTTTTGATATAATTCAGGTATAAAAAATAAGATAAGTAAACAGCTACACTCTTAATTTACTGATAAGAGACATCTGCTATAATAATGTCTGTAAGTATAATATCATGTATGCACCTTGTATGATACCAAAACATTATGAAAACAGTTTGCAATGTATTAATTTATTGAATCTGTCTTGAGGTGTCTTAAAACCGTCTGATTCATATTTGTACTTCAATAAAA
>PVKA01014100.1:15613-53365 GCA_004027165.1 Ctenomys sociabilis | reverse complement strand
TCAGATTCCCAATGAACACACGGGAATTCATGGAGCGAGGATCTGTCTTGTTGGTAACATTGCTAGCCATCGTGTTTGATGATAAAGTTGCTAACAGTGACAAAAACTGTAGCTGAAGATCAAAAAAATCTCACGAGAGAGAGATGAGAGAAGAGATTCGATTCCGAATCTCCTGCTCCCAGGTTCTACGTGGAGTTGACCGCTGCTCGAGGTCGGCAACGCGGCAGCAACCGCCCGGTCTCCGACTCTTCACAAAATGGCCGATATTTGTACTTTAATAAAACAAAAATAAAAAATAAAATAAAATAAATTGTGGAGGGATTAATAAAGATGATATATGTATAAATAGCTTATACCTAAAATATAGTAGACTCAATAAATAATCATTAACTTAGAGCATCTTTTATAATGCACTTAACAGACATAGAATTGACACATTCCTTTGAGTCAGTAGATATAACTCAAAACTCGGACCCCAAATATTTGTTTTACTTTACATTTCACTTTATGTTGGACATTATTATACTAAAATAATACTGGGGGACAACCACTCTGGCCCCTCTCCTGTCCCTCTCTCAGACAGGAGCTTTCTTGCCCCTATTAAATATATTCTGCTCATAAAAAATAATAATAATACTCAAAATTGCTTACAGAAACCTTTTTTCTAAATGTGCTTATTTACATCTTTAGCTAAAGATCAGAATGATGTAGTATAGATCTCTGTCTAAATTGGAAAGGAAGATTAGAGAATGAAGCATTTTCAGAAATATAATTGTACTGATGAACATGATGATAGCAAAAGCCTTTATAGAACATTGAGCTTTGTCTGTTTGGTGGGCTCAAAAGCATGTGGCACGCAGATTCCTTTGTTTTTGAGTATTAGATGATAATAACTGAGGCCTGTTCAGTTAGTCACACCTGCACCCTGCCTCTTCTCACTTTCCGTGCTCCAGGGACAAAAAGCTCCTCACGCCTCCTAACTGCTTGGCATGTCCTATCCGCTGGGTGGCGCTAATTATGGTACGGGTTCTTGCTTAGCTCTCCCCTGGCACTGAAGCGGTTAGGTTGAAGTGGCCTGTCCTGCCCTACCTTGCGTCCTTCTTCTCCAGGGTGGGAGAGCAACTTCAGCCTGTGCTGCTTCTGGTTACCTGCCACAGACTGCGAAAGTAAAAAGCCTACAGGAATAAGTTACTGCTTTGTACTAGAAAAAGTGCAAAATAAAAATATAGACCAAAAAAAAGAGATGTTTTATCATAATATAACTGGGTCATAAATATATATGAGTATATTTGAGTATCTGGTTTTATAAAGATATTTGTCTGCAATATGAACAAAAGCTTATGTGGTATGTATGACGACTAATGTGGACATTTCATTCTGACTGTTATGTTATAATTATATAAGTTATGCTTTTATAGTGAACATCTGACATATATGTATGTCATATATGTATGTCAGATGTTCACTATAAAAGCATAACTCTTGCCTGTTCACACTCTACAGGAATTTAATCACTAAAATGTCTATGGTTAATAAAAAGTAACAGTTCTCTGATTAAACTTTATATTTAAGGTACTTAAGTCTGCTCCCACCTAACTAGATCTGGTATGTTATGTTGAATATTCTTTTATTCTTTTAGGGATTCTTGTATACTCCCTTGGCAGCTGCTCCCCAGGAATTGTTTGCCTTTAACAGGAGGATCCAGAAGTGGGGAAACACAAGTGCCAGTGACATGGACATAATGTCCCAAGGATTCAAAATTAGCTTTACTGTTCTTGAAAAAGTTTTATTAAAGAATCTAGTACCTTTTGGTAATAAGAATCCCAATGTTTTTCTCTTACAGATGATTTGTTTATTTATTTTAGTTAAAGAAGCTCCGGACCAAAAACACTTAGGAGAGTTCCTGGGAATGATGAGTTTTTGTTGGTTCTAGGTTTAAAGTTTTGCTTCTGTTGTTAAACACTTAGATGAAACCTTGAAGGGAGGTAATAGCCTCCCACTTGAACTGGAATTCAGAACAGCAAAAACATTTAAGGATTAAACAAGAACACTTAAGGCCTCAGGCCTTACCAGACATCGCTGAGACCTTTCAACTATTTTTTCAGGACAGAAAAGGAGTTTCAAGGAGAGTCTTAACTCAAGCATGAAAGTGCCCCAAGGCCTATCTGTCCAAAGACTGGACTATATGGCTGCTGGTTGGCCATCATGCTTGCAGGCTGCTAAAGCAGCTGCTGTATTAATAAAAGAGACTGACAAATTAACTGTGGGACAAAAGTTGAGTGTGTTCATGCCCCATGTGGTAAAGACACTGCTGTAGGGCCCTGATAAAAGGTGGCTCTCCAGCACTAGGCTGGCCCCATATCAGGCAGCCCTCCTTATAGACTCACATCTAACTCTTGATATTATATAGGCCATTGATCCTGCACCTCTCCTTTCATGTTGTCAGAACCCCTGGAGCAAAATTGTGTCTGCCATCAGGGAACCTTCCCTTTTGAGGATGTCAAAATGAAGTGCACTAAGGTCAAGTCTATGGTTAGAAACAAAAGTATTTATTGGTGCTAATTTTTACCTTCTCAGGATTGGTAGAGCCCCTGCTCACTAGAACTGAGACCTCCATAAAGGTGATAAAAAACACTGATAAAACTAAACATTCCCCCCATAGGCTCCCCATTGTGGTAGGCTCAGATAATGGGCCTACTTTCATGGGAGGAGTAGATCAGAGCCTTTCCAGTGTTTTGGGCCTAAAATGGAAGCTAGATACTGCTTACTGACCACAAAGCTTGGGCCAAGTTAGAGGCACAATCACACCCTGAAAAACACCCTGTCCAAGACAGGTGTGAAATGGGCATTTTACTGTTTGGTAAAGTATATGCAAGACCAGGTATAGTCTGTAAAATTGATGACATTAAGATCAAATTATAAACCTTTGATCAAACATAAGAGCCACTTTGTTGACTAAATCAAGGATTTGAATCATGTACAAAAACCATTAGTTAATGTAATGAGTTAATGTAAAACTAAATGTAAAAAATTACTCTGTTCAACTCTTTGTGACCCTGCTTCCTCGTAAGACTTGCATGGAGGCTTGGTGTACTTTCGATAAATCATCAACAGACTGAGAGTTCCCAGAATAGACCTACAAAATAGATCAAAGGTCAAAATGTTTCTAACTGTATAAAATAACTAAGGTGTTATTAACCAACTAGAAAGTGTTGCTGTGGTAGTCAAGACCATGCATATGCAGATGTATGTTAAATGAAAAGTGAACAGTGCTCTCAGAAAGGATGTATGCTGAGTGGCTGTCACATTGCCTCTAAAGGTACTATTCTGTGTTAAATGACAAATTAGTTTGCCAAACAGGATGGGGACCGCTGTACTTCTAACGTTCCTCACCATTTTTCCTCTTATGTGAGTATGGTCAAGCAGTCCTGGGCCTGGGAATGAAAGGCTCATCAATTTTAATATTGAATTCGGATCTGCTTTTTATATTGAGAACCCATAACAAAGACCTATACAGAATTTAAAATTTTTGAGGCAAAATGAATTAAGAGCCCAGATTTTTTAAAACAAAATTCATTGGTTTTTGCCTTGTCTTTTGATTAGCATCTAACAAAGTCTGGGCTTCAAGATGTTCTTACATACTCCCATAGGTTATGAAATTGTTTGACTGGTTGTTACATTTGATTTCTGTAATTTTATAATTGATTGATTTCTATAATTTTATAAATAATGCCGGTTGGACTCTGTGTGAGTACAGTTAGTATACGACTCATGATTTCATGTTCATAATTACAAAGGTGAAGAAAAAGTTGAAAATTAGATTCAGGTTTATTTTTTTATTTTTTGTCTTTTCGAGACAGGGTCTCACTGCAGTTCAGGCTGGCCTTAAGCTCACTTTGTAGCTCAGGCTGGTCTCGAACTCACCAACAATCCTCCTGCCTCAGCCTCCCGAGTGCTGGGATTACAGGCATGCGCCACCACGCCCAGCTCAAAATAGATATTGTGGGCTATTAGTTGCTAGACAACTTTGTATCTTGCAACTTTTTTTTTTTTTTTTTTGTAGAACCAGGGATTGAACTCAGGCCCTTGCGCTTGCCAGGGGAGCACTTATTCCACTGAGCCATCTCCCTAGCTTCAGGTTTATTTTTAAAACAATAAATTATAAGCAACAATGGAATAGAGCAAATACATTAGAAGTATAAATTCATGGCTAAAATTTCATGAAAATGTTTCCATAGTTCCTGCATATTTATTTTTCACCCACCCTCTGTGTAACTAGAATCGATCTTCAGCCCATCAGTGACTGAAACAGATTGAGCTGTGCTGAGACTGTTATTTCTGCTCCTACATAACAAAGCGATCTTCCCAATGATGACATT
This sequence comes from Ctenomys sociabilis, assembly GCA_004027165.1. Lineage (NCBI taxonomy): Eukaryota > Metazoa > Chordata > Mammalia > Rodentia > Ctenomyidae > Ctenomys > Ctenomys sociabilis. The sequence continues at coordinate 48,986 of PVKA01014100.1, read as the reverse complement.
CGCAGGATGGATGAGCAAACACAGAGATGGCCTCCTAAGACTGTATGGTATCATGGACTTTCTCTTTCTGTGTTGGTCATCTTTTTGTTACTGTGACAAAATACGTAAGAAAGTCAAATTCTGAGAAGAAGGATGCCTGTGGTATAAGCTGCCAGCAGCTCCAGGTAGCCGTCCCTGCCTCCCTTCCTGTCGCCCAGGGGGAGGCACAACAGCATGGAGGAAGGGTTTGGTGGAAGACAGCTGCCAGTCCATTGTAGGAGAAAATGGCAAGTGTGAGAGACCCTGGGAGTGAAGGACTCAACAGCGTCCCCCCAAGGCCGTAGTGCCATGGCTCACTTCCTTCAACTAGCTTACACTTCCTGCTCCTATTTACCTCCCGAAGCAACCATTGAACTGTGGTCAAGGGTAGCAGTCGTTCCCTAGAGCCCATTGACTGGGGTCTGTGCAGACCTGAACCACAGTAGTTATCAGGCTCTCCTTACCTGACCTCAAGAGTGTCCTTATCACCTATTTTCTAACCTGTGTCTGATCCCTGCTGTAACCAAACATGAAAATTCCCCTTAGAGACCCCCAACTTACATAAGAAATTCAACAGTTCTGGAAACCACAAATCCAACATTTAGGGTTTAAAGCTCCCATATTAAAGCATTGTTTGTTTATTTATTTATTTATTTATTTATTTATTTATTTATTTATTTTAGAGCTATAGATATGGTTTTAATTATGCTCTGGTAAAGTTTTCTTACATGGAACATATGGATTGAAAAACTGAGAAGTTGTCAACAGCTGCTGCCTACAATTCTGCAATAAAGACTTTATATGATGTCATTATTTCTCATCTAGATACCAAAATTCTGGTTTGTGACAATATATTGTTGACAAGTGAAATTACAAGCATGGTAAGGAACATAAAAGACTAGAATTATATGCGTTTTCCAAAAAGAGGTCAAGGAACATGGTAGATGTCTTCTAAATATTTAATGTTACAAGGTTGACAGAGACTTGGCCTGTTTCTGTCATGGGAACTTTCTCTGTGGAGTTATTTGGGATGAAATATAGTGCCATCTATCCTCTCTAGAATAAAAGTGTGCATTTTTCAGGTCCACCTTTTAGACATGATTTATTAGGGGAAAGTTCAGGTGTGCATAGTATTATGTGGGCTAGCACACTTTTTAATTGCTCTCATTAGGTGCACTGAAAACAACCCATGATATCTTTGAATCCATTGCATTTCTTTTTTTCTTTCTTCTTCCTTCCTTTCTTTCTTTTTTCCTTCCTTTCTTCTTTCTTTCTTTCTTTCTTTCTTTCTTTCTTTCTTTCTTTCTTTCTTTCTTTCTTTCTTTCTTTCTTTCTTTCTTTCTGGGCAACTGCCTGCTTGATTATGTTGCCTGGTTTATTATGGGGCCTGCTTCCTCAGCCCTGGAGCCTTGATCCCTGGTGAGGGTAGCTTGCCTCACAGAGGCCTCATAAATACAAGGGGTCACCAGTGATGGTGTGGCCGCAACCAGGATCAATCCCCTGCTGGTGTCCTCTGGGGCCTGAGCTCCATGTCCAGGCAGCACGGAGGACTGCCCTTGATCATCTGTAGGTTTTTTTTGTGGTTCACTAGCTCCTGGATGTTGTTGATGCTGTACTAGATCATGGTCAGTGCTCCAGAGAGATGCCCCATGCAATGATAGACACGTTCTCTGGGAGACCCAAGGGCAGCAGCATCTCAGGGCAGAAGAACCTGGAGTTTCCAACTCCACCAACTTCTTCAGGCCCTGTTGGTGGCTGAACACCTCCATTCTGGGCTCTGTGTAGGGGTTGTAGGCCAACTTGAGGTGAAGCTAGGTCTTGCCCAGCTTTCTGAAGAACTCGCACAGGACACCCATGAGGTGGCCCAGGGTGAGCCTGTGGTTGGCCACCATACCTCAGTCAGGTGGAACTCAGCCAGGTACGTGGCATCTAGTATCTTGTTTCAGAACACCAGATCAATAGAGAAGTAATTGAAAGGTGTAAAGGGCTTATTCTGTGCCCGGTGGTGGAGGGCGCAGATGCTGGCTGCCGTGGTGTGGGTAGGCAGCATGTTCTCCCAGGCCTCATCCAGGCTCCATCTGTGCTTCTACCTTAGAGCCTTAGTCACCCTGCGTGTGGGTTCCCTGATCTGGTGGACGTAGTCTGTGTGAAGCTACAGGGATTCTCTTGGGTCTTGCAAGAAGAAAGTGCCATGCTGGTCACGCACAAGATGCTGCTGTGGCTGGAAGAGCATGGCAAAGTTCCTGAAGGAGCTCTCAGTGAAGTTGTCAGGGGGCATCTCTGTGGATGATCTGGTGGAACTGGGAGTGGACCTTACGCAGGAGTGTAGGTGGCTATTGTTGGAGAGCACACTATGAGCCAAGAAGTTGTAGGGTTTGAAGGGCCGATGCCTCCAGGAGCTCAGTTCTGTCTCCTGGTTGGAGACAATGGTGCTGAAGAAGCTGCTCTTGCTCACCCAGTAGGTCTTCAGGGTTGCTTCAGTCAGCAGCTTCCTCTTCCAGCGCTTGCTTCTTTCCTTCTCACTCGGCTGTTCAGCCTGGGTCTCCTGGACTAGCTGGAGCCACCACTACACCTTGTCCTCCACCATGTCCACCACTCGGAACCCCCGAGGCCCCTCAGTCACACTCTTTTCCATGCAGATCCACTTATGCACATGGCCTTGCTAAAGCCCACTTTGCTGCTGGACAGGTGCATGAGCTCACACTGGGCCAGCCCTCCAGGGATGTGCTGAGGAACACACACCACCTGGCTGCCCTTCTGGACAATCTCCTCACCCACTGGCCAGCTCCCAGTGATTGGTGGAGCTCAGTTCAGCTTTAATGACCTCACCTAGAGACTGCAGGCTCTTCACTGAAACCACCCACACTTGGTACTTCATGCCCAGCTGGGTCCCTAGCTTTAAGCTGTCCAGGTCTCCATCTACCATCTCCAACCAGGCAGCAATTGCTCCACCACAGGAGCAATTTAAATACAGATTTCTAAGATTTTTATAATATACTGCAGGATAAAATCCATGGAAAATATGAGGTTTTCCCTTACGTATCATTTGCCTGGGAAGAGGGAAAGATGAATAAAGATTGTATAAAGCATGAAGTCTTATGAAAGAAACAAGTTTCACATTAGTGGGTGGTTTTTTTGTTTTCTGTTTTTGTATATGAGATTGAACCTAGAGCTTTCACACTGCGTTACATCTCTGGTCACTTTGATTTTTTTTTTTTTTTTTTTTCTTTTTTCTTCTTCAGATAATGTCTCATTAAGTTGCTAACTTGCCAAGACTGGGCTTAAACTTTTGTTTCTCAGGCCCCAGCCTGCTAGTATGCCTGAATTATAGGTATGCAGCTTGTAGTTCGTTTTTAGATTTTTTATTCATAATTCCCACTTTCTTTTTTGCCTCTCCAAATATTCTCTTAACTAAAATGAATACCTTAGAAACACATTTGTGTTAAACAGAATTTTATTCACTATCTTCTAAACCATGAGTATTTTTTAAATATTCTTAAAAATATAACATTTAAAATCTTTAATTTTTTTTTTAATCTTTAATTTTTATACGTATTTAGTACAAGGTCTACAGGGTCTCACTACCCAGATCAGACTCTTAATGGTTCTCCATTTTCAGCCTCCCAAGCTCTGGGATTATAGGCGTGTGCCACCACGCCCCGTGCCAGTCACCTTCCCAGGTGCCCCAGGGATGGGGCTAGTACTGTATGCCTATGATTGAACCCCAGTCCTGCTTAGGCAGGCACTTTAATCTACTGAGCTATCTGGCTGGCCCTTAAAAAACTTAGCTATTTTAACATGTAATTTAGTTTTATTAAATGTTTTTGCATTTTTCTGTAAGAGTCTCCATTATCTACCTCCAGTCACAAACCAAAAATATTTCAGCCATTGGACATTTACACCACCCCACTCCTCCAGCTCCCGGCATCCTCTACTCTTATGTGTCCGCACATCTTGAAAACCCCATATAAGCAGAATAGTGTATTTTCTTTTTGTGTCTGGCTAAAACAATTGGTTTAATTATATTCAATAAAATCTCTAATAATGAAATTTTCTCTTTATCACTTGCCTATAGGGTTGATACATAATATTTTCTTTCAAATGCGTATTCAGAAAACAATTATATAAGGTAGTATATAAGTTTTTAATATCGTCATGTTTCCTTGTGAATTTTGAGAATACAAACAAAAAATGGTATATAGGTTAAAAACACTTTTTCCACCCAGACAAACGTGTATTCTAGCCCTGGCAGTGCCATTCCTGTTGTATGACTTTGGTCATGTTTTCATTCTTAGTAAGTTTTAATTATCTCATATTGAAAAGGAAGAAAATAATGGATCAGACTCAGAAATTGTTATTATAATCAAGCAAGCTAATGCCCCTTCTAGCCCCTAAATACTGATTAAACTTTTATTAAAAACCAAACTATATTTTGAATTCTGGATGGGCTGTGAATAATGCAGAGAAAGCTCATACTGTAATGGAGCTTACCACACCTAGCATATAGTAGATGCTCAATATTAATTTTAGTGATTCTATTACTTGTATTTATGTGTAGTTTGAAGGAAATCAGCTGACTTTGTCACATACATTCTTATTTTCAAAATGCAAGTATTTTATTCAGCCCTTAAGGATACTGCATCTGTCAGAATACTGAAAAACTAGGTGCTTGTCTTATTCAGAGAATGCTTTATAGCAAATATTTTCAAGTTAACAACATAGAAAAGTAAGATGGTAAAATAGCACAAGGATGTCTCTTGTTATTGAGAGGTTCTGAAAAATACGACACTAAAGTGTTTGTATGACCCAGAGAAGCTCTATTCCACTCAGAAGTGCTGGAAATCCTTTGACAAATTGGTTTATGTTTGAGAACTTGAATGAGTCTAAGATGGCCCTCATCTTCTTCTAGAAAAGAACAAATTTGAAATAAGACCTCTATTATTTCTTTAGGTCTTACTGAGATTTCTTTTTTTCAAAAGAGGATGTGAACTTTCTATAATAACATCATGCCTTGCGTTGGATCACTAGGTAGTTATGGGCTAATCTAGGGCTGAGGGAAAGATTTTTATGACAAGCTTTGTAATAGACTTTCAGTGTTTTTCAGGAAGAAAATCCAACTGAAGATAGAAAGTTTATATTTTTCTTTGACTGTAACACATCACAATAAAAATTATATTCTGCTAGCATTTGAGAGTCATGTTTTTCACAAGCAACTGTAAGTGTTTTTTTCATGATGACAGCGCACTGTCTAGGAATGCTAAGACAGGAGAAAGCCAGCATTTAGGCAATATTTACAGCAGGAAGTATGTGTTTAGCCTCTGGAAAGGAAATATGGTTGTTATCCAGTATTCACCCCTTTCTTTTAAGTCTTCTCAGTTTTGCCTGATTTTGAAGCTGTCTACAAGATGATGCTGCATGATCTTTGATTTTCATACGAGTAGCTTTAGAATAACTGTGGGTTACCTAAAAATCTGTAGACCTAACTTTTCACTTGGTGAAGAAAATATTCTGTGCTTTCTGCTCTCTATGACCTTTCCATCTGCAATAACTAGTTCTGCAATGACTAGAACTATAGCCAGGCCATAGTTCTCACATATGTGCTCACGTGTGGTGGTCTGAATGTTGCCAGGAAGGTATACTTCAGATTAGCAGACTTTGCCTAAAGAGGATCATCCTCCATCACCTGAAGGGGCCTCACCTGTGCAGACACCAAGCCTGCTGCCAGCTGACTGCTTTTTGCTTCAAACTTTGATACCATATCTTCCTTTGTTCCCAACCTACAAGCTTATCCTGCGTGTCTTGAAACTGAAGCCTTCACAGCTGTGTTAGCCAAATTTTTAATGTTAGAAATGAGGGCATAGCTCAACAGAACAGCACTTGTCTGGCAAGCACTAGCTCCTGAGTTCAATTCCCAGTATCCCCTCAATACCCCCCTCACAAAGGTACTTAATCTCTGTATTTGTTTGTCTTTCTGCCTCTCTCCATCCATGTTGGCTCTGTTTCTCTAGGGAATACTAACACATATATGAACAAATTGTTTTTGCAGCAGAGCAATCTAACACAGGCATTATTTTTGAATAGAGTTTTTACCAGCTCTGCACTACATACAATTAAGGCATATTTTGAAGACTTTCTGTGAAAAAAAAAATGAAATTAGAAAATACGTATTATGTTATCTGCCCTGATTCCATACTGTCATTGCTGCCTTTACCTGTGTGTTGAAGTTTTTCCTCCCACCACCACCTTTTTATTGCAGTTGACATTTATGAGATAATGAAGAACAATGTTTTAATAATGGTATTTTCAATCAAATAAAACCAGATGTCCTTTCAGTCTTGTGAGTACTAATGGTAGCACAAAGTTAATCTCAATATTAAAAGTTCAATTTTCTGCTTTGGTCCTGTAAATAGAGAATCAGGCAGGGACAACTAAAAATCTAAATAGTGTATGGAAGAGGAGAGCGTGAGAAAATTACAGTTGGTTTCCCAAAGCAGTGTCTTCTGTTGGCCCAGAGGGAGGCTGATCGATGTAAAGTAAGTGTAAGTGAGTATGCTCCCAGTGTACACCAGGTCAGTGCCATCCTGGAGACTGAGTTTTGTTGGATGAATTATAATTAGAGAGGTGAAGTAGTAAAGTAAAAATTAGCCCCTTGGATTCTAGTTAGTCATATCTAATAGCAAACATATCTAACCCCTTTCATGACAAGGGACAGAAAGTTGGAATAATGCAGTCATATATACATATACATATACGTGATTGATTTTTAATTATCATCATATATATGACAATTATATATATGTAAATATTAGTTTAAAAAAATCAGGCCTAACTCTCAAGGCCTTTATAAGATTTGAGGTAATTTATGTAATCTGTGTCCTGTTGGTCGACTTTGTGGAGTGCTAACTTGATGAAGCCTAGGGACCATACCTTACACATGCATGTAACACACAGGGTTAAGCGGATAATGTATACAGAGAGTGCCGTTCACTTTGCTGCTGCCACAAACATCCTCCATGGCAAGTTTTCTCAGAATTGGTAGTTCAAATCATGCCCATTTGCCATTTCTTGTGTGTCTCTAGGACACGGGTGGGTGGTCTGCATGGTGTGCTTGGCTGACCAGTTCTGGTCATCTATATTGAGCTTTCTGGCTGGTTTGATTATCCTTCATGTGTCCGGCTCCTTGAAACCAGCCGGAATGTTGGTTCTTAGAACAAAGAAAGCAGGCACATTTGGCAAACATATCAAACCTTCCCTCGGTTGCATCTGCCCAAAGACACAGGCTACGACAGGTCCCAAGGCTGTGTCAGGTGCAAAGTGTGTGTTATAGAGGCACAGGACAAGGACTAGATGTGTAATTCTGTGGCTGGGTAGGGATTAATAAAGTGTTGAGTGTACCTACTACAAAAACAATTCAGAGATTTCAAATAAGTGCATATTGCTTCAAACTTCATTATTTCATGGATACTTCAAAAATACTTACAGAAACAAGAGTATGGGCCTTCAATATTTCAATCAATGTTCTAATATGCACGGGGTCAAAGATATCTCAAATGTAATAGCTGTTTAGCATTTCTAAATAAAAATGAAGTACAGCATGCTGATCACACTACAGGTAGGACACTTTTTACAGGATGTTGCTGCACAGAGCTCTGTGTCTGTCACCTCCTCCCGTTTGGGGGGATTTCCTTGTCTGTAGCTCATTCCTTAGAAAGAGTGCATATCAAGAAACAGGAATTTTCATTGCCCTTCATGGAAAGCACCAGAGAAAATTCACATGTCCTGCTGAATAACACTACTTTCCTCCTTGCTTTGTGGACTGTACATCTGGGAAGGGCAACATGTGTAAATTAGCAAAATCACAGGACCTTTTTGACAGAAAGCTCCTTTTGTTAAAAATGTCAACTGAAAGGCCCTTTTGAGTTAAAAAGGAAATGAAATTATTTTCTCTGTGCAACAGAATTTGCTAGGTATCCTCCAACACATATCTGTTAGATATTTATATATCATTAATGTAGAGAAATTTTAATATCAATTTGATATATAAATATATAAAAATTCAAATCAATAAAAGAAAGACTCAATCTGAGTCTATGTTATAGTAAGAATGCTTTTGACAGCAAATGAAAGAATATTTTATTCAAGTTTGTTAAAAAATAAATAAAATTATCAGGGCATGTAAACTGAAGCTTTGAATTAGACAAGGAAAATTATGCTTTAATAAGTGCTTGGATTTTCTGTGATTGCTCTGGGACTTTTTCCATATGTTGGGTTATATTTGGATCATATTTAAAAGTCAAGTTGCAAAATGAAGGGTGTGTGTGTGTATGTGTGTGTGTGTGTGTGTGTGTGTGTGTGTGCCTGCGTGTGATCTGAGACATGATCTCACTGTGTAGTACAGGCTTGCCTTGAGCAAACTTATGTAGTCTAGGCTGGCCTCCAACTCATGGTAAATCCCCTGCCTCAGTTTCCTGAGTTCTGGGATTACAAGCATGTGTCACCATACTTGGCCATGTGTGTGTTTGTGATTTACATCTCTTGAATAACAATTTTGAGTTTCTTGCTCTTGGTAATTCTCTTGAATCAGTAATCTCACTAGACACTGGACAATAATTACTGATTGTCTGGTGCTAGATTATACAAAGAAATCCCTGTGGCTGTAATCTGATGAAGACTATTTTATTGACAGTACCTATCACAGGTGCTAGAACAACAAACACTTATCCCAAAGTGAATGGAAAGACTTAAAAGGAAAACTCTGGAGATTCAACTAATGGAAAGATAAATAAAGAATTTTAAATTCAAAAATAGAATGTGTAAGATTAAAATCTAGGTTTTGAATCTCTTCCTCAGTGATCATTTTACACTAAAATGGTATTTCAATAGATTCATATTCATTTTTACATTGAGTTGTCACATGTCCACCTCCACTTTCTATTATAAATATTTATTTTTATAATGTTGTGATAAGGTCATCCATTTTATATATTGGGCCTTCATTGAGATTTCCTAAGAAATGTCATTTCAAGCAAACGCTTGCATACTCCTCAGATATGAGATTTCAGGGGCTGCGGAGATGGCTCAGTGGAATAAGCGCTTCCCTGGCAAGTGCAACAGCCTGAGTTCAATTCCTGGTTATGCAAAAAAATTTAAAAAAAGATAACAGATTTCAATAATATAAAATAAGCTTATATCATTATGTAACTGATGAACACCCTACCTTAGAGCATGTGGACCATGTATTTGATTGATTCATGAAGATAAATCTTTCCTCTTTGATGGCAGCTTGCTTTGAAAGATATCAAATAACTGGACATTACAAAAGCATAATGTTGCTGTATATTGCTTCTCCATGTCAGCAAGTTTGTATTTTGTGTGGAATAAATCAGCAAAATGTTTGTGCCTGTACATATGTTACATAGAAGGCTCTGTCAATGCCCACCATCTTTGTTCCAGCAGGCTGTTTCGCTGGGCAAATTAATGACAATTTCTAGTTCAAGAGTTTTGGTCATTTTTCAGTGGCTCCATTAAATTCTCCAGGCTACTTAAAACACCATTTAGTAAATTGCAGCCTCAGGGCAATAGATGATGATTTTATGACTTAAAGAGTTAATATTCTTAAATTTCCTGGCAACTAAAATGCCTAATTACACACACAAAAACACACACACAGCTTTATTTTATTTTCAGTGGCTAAATTTTACTGTTGGAGAAAAAGCGTGAAAGTTTCCAGGACTTGATACAATGAGAACAATCCACTTTTTAATAATAAAGGGACTCCAGAGACCACATTACCAAACGTTGTTTTAAGGAAGAGAAAACAGCCAAAGTACAGAGGTGACTACTTGCTGTAGTATTTTGGAAGGATCCAGCTGTCCTAACTGAAAAAAAAAAGAAGCATAATTTGAAGGATCATTACATATTTTTTTCTTTTTGCGGAAAATAAAACATTCTCAAGTGGGGTCTAAAGATGAAGAAATCATGCATCAAGGCCCAGGAAGCTCGCAAAACTAATCAGTTTTGTGAAACAGTAGCAGCATATCACAGATCTCTTAAAAACAAAACAAAACAAAACAAACCTCATGTAATACCTCATAAATAGGCATAGTTATTGCCCAGCTGTATAATTCTTACACAACTGAAAGATCCAAATGTCTTTAAAAAAATTCATAAAGTGACTGCGCTGGGCTGTAACACGGCTGATCGGGCTGCGGCCTGAGTTGACCGCTCGCCCTGCGTAGGCGCCCTGCTTCCCCCAGGCTCCATCCTTTCATTTCACAGATTGGGCATTTGCTTTTGACCTTCACTGCTTAATGTCTCTTCATTTTCTAAATGCTTCATTTCTATGCTTTCAAAAAATGCAGTCTTTTAAATAAGACACCTGTCACGCTGTCAGTTGATGGCAAAATCAGCGCCAGAGCCTGCACATCAGGTTTCATTGTCTGCCTGCAGTCTCGTCCTACAAGATTTAGAGCAATAAAATTAATGCCTTTTCCAGGGGACTCAATACTCTCATTTTCGGTTTCCCTTGTTTATAAACTTTTTTTAATCAGTAGTGTTTATTATTTTATCACTAAGTATACATAAAAAATAATTAAAATATTTCTTCTCCTGGTGCTTATCTCACTATCCCCTCTTATCGTTCTAGTCCCCTCATAGCCTACATTAGCTAAAAATTAATCACTGTTCTCTATTTTTATTACTTGCATATTTCTGTCCCAATTAATCTGTTAAAACTGCCTCCACTGAGTCAAAAATTGCCTTTTATTTCTCAGACACAGTGCTATTGTCTCCTTCTTTATTATTAGGTTTATTGGTACCACTTAGTTATATAAATAATGGTCACATTCTTCATGGGGAATTTGTACCAAGATATATCAAAATGATATATTTTGATTCCTTTTTTTACCAACACCTCTTCCCTCATTGCTTACAAAGTTCTGTGGGACAGCAAGATAGCTCAGTGGACTGAGTGCCGGGTTCTGTCCCGTACCACATGCAGCACTGGACCGTTCCCCAGCCTTGGTGAGCTGGCCACCAAGACCGGGCAGGGTGGCACAGGCCTGTAATCCCAGTGCTGGGGAGATTAAAACAGGAGGACCAATGTGAGCTTGAGTTGTGTAGTGAGACCCTGTACCAAATACATTTTAAAAAATAATAAATAAAAGAGCTCTGTTTCCGTTTTATCTTTTGTTTTCTCTTTCTTATTTTTGTTTTCTGTTCTTTGCGCTCCCCCTCCATCTCCCTAGTTCCGCTTTCCTTCTGAATAGTTTCTTCCTCTATCACAGTATCTATTGTACATTTTCACTTTCAGTTTACTTACACTTTTAGCTTCTCACACCAGAAAGACAATGATATTTACATGTTTGTTCAGTTTATTTCACTTAAGAGTAGGTGCCAAGGTGCACTTATTTAGTTATGAGTATATCAAGTGTATCCTTCTTTCTGACTGAGTAGTACACCATTACAAAAAATTCATTGTTTTATCCGTTAGTCACTTGATGGACATTTGAACTATTTCTCAAATTTAGTTATTACAAACTGTGCTGCTGCAAAATCAGGCGCACATTGTATTTCTTTGGCATGATGTCTTTAATTCTTTTGGGAAAATTCCAAGAAGGGACCCCTTGCTCCTTATTTTATAAAAATAAATAATCACACTGATTTTCAAAATGGATGAACCAGTTTACATGCCCACCAACTATGGAGAGTATTCCACAGATCTTTTAGAATTTGTACTGCTTGATTTCTTGATAACAAATGTTCTTTCTGGAGTGAGACAATATCTCAGCATTGTTTAATTTGCAGTTCTTGAATGAGCAGCAATGTTGAACATGGTTTCATTACTTTTTTATTCGTTATGTCTACTTGTTCATCTAAGAAGTGTATATTCATCTCAGATACCCATTTTTGGGGCTAGATTTTTTTAAATTCAGGGGTGTGTTTTCTAAATTCTTTAAATACATTTTGTGTTCTAGATATTAATTATTTGTCTGAGGAACAGCTGGATGCATTTTTTTTCCCAATCTGTGGGTTGCATTTTCATCTGTTGTTGATTTTTTTTTTTTTTCTGTACACATCTTTTCAAGAAGATTCAGTCCCAGTTTTGGATTCATTTTGGTATTTCCCATGCAACTGGAGCTTTGTTCAAGTCTTTGCCTACAGCTAGGTCTTTAAGAATCCTACTTACATTATTTCCAGCAGATTAAGTTTTTCTTTTTTAATATTTAAACTTTTCATTCATTTTGATTTTAGTTAATGCAAAGTGATATGCAATATTCTCAAAGCCCTTATTTTCTGTCTCTTTCTTGAAACTTTCATTGTAGAAAGAATGTGTTTCCTAAGTTTCTCTATTACTACTTTGACCAAATTTTTTGGTGGAACTGGGGATTGAACTGAGGCCCTTGACTTTTCCAGGCAAGCACTTATTCTACTGAGCTATCTCCCTGGTCCCTACTTTGACCAAATTCTATAGTCAGTGTCCCTGTTACCACACATACCCTACAAGTATTTGTATTCTATGATTCTATTTTTTATATTCTCTGGATTTCATGCTGCCTGAATACATATGCACATACATGAATTCTGAATCTGTTGGGTTAGACCTGTGATTCTAAGAGTCTTAAGTAGGTCCTACTTAGATAGGCCTTTTGTTGCAGTAGTAGTGTGGTGGTTATCCTACTGACTTATTGCTACATAGCATGCAGAGAATATCAAATAGCCTACAGTGGAAAGAAAGCATCCTATAAAGAAGGAATATCCAACCAGAATACCAATCATTCCAAAGTTATATAGCATTCCTGTAGAACACATCTTTTCCTAATTCATCACTTACATTCAGTTGTTTAAATTTATCTAAGATGTCCTAAGAGACTTTGTATAAAAGCATCTAACAATAAACTCAATGATACTTTTGGCCAAAATATTATATATGTGTAAGGTGTTTGTATATTTATATCTTTTTAGTAGCAGAAAATGATGACAATGGTTCAAATGAAAAATTTGAAATGACATCAAAGTATAGGCACATATATATTTGTGAATTTATGACTTGACAGTATACTTTGTTTTTAGAGACTAGCAATTATCCTTGGATAAATGATAATTTAAGAAGTTTGTTATAAGATTATTTTCTCAGCTGTGCCATGTGAGAGATTGGCAAGAGTAAAGATTGTAGACTAGAGAACTGATTGACCAAATCTTGAACTCTTGAAATACTCCAGGGACGAGTATTTAGGGTGTAGGCCTGGTTAGTCCTCTGGGGATGGAAAAGAGGCATTGAGAGGCGAGATTATGAGTCATTCTGGTCTTTCTTACAGTCAGGCTCTGAATAGTTTCCAAATCAGTGTTGCCTTAGTGAGACCTCAGAATATTATTCTTAAGTACACCTTTATCTTCCAGTATGAGAACAAAGCAGGCTATTCCGTAGGTGCTAGAAGATTATAAATAAAATCCACTTGCAGAGTAAAATAGCAGAGGAAGCTGACTTGACTGAGCCATGAAGAATCACCTGTTTCAGGAAGAACTTCCTTCTTGAAGCACAGCACATCCACAGAAAATGCTTGTGAGACATTTGGGGTTTGGAAATATGAATCTCTGGACAGAGGTATTTTAGTACCACTAATCGGCTGCTGGCACCTCTGGTAATGGATATAGTGCCCCCTTTTTCCTACCAGTCCCAAATGTTTGTGGCCACATTCTCTAAAGAGCATAAATTACCAACAGAAGTCAATGAAACTTATGACTCTTGCCAATGCACTGCTACATTATTATTATTATTGATCCACTTGCCTTTGTCTTGTCACTTTGCACAGCTGCATCCAGTACTAGCAAAAAGCTATTGCATATGCAGAATCTTAAAAGGAGAGGGGAAAATTAGAAGAAAAAGTTAACAGTATCAATGCAACCTGCTGTGCTTTCGTTTAGGACAGATGCTGGAGAGAAACAGAAATTCATAGTTGGCAGAGAAAGAAAATTGGCACTAAAGCAAAAATTTTATTTAAATTTTAATGAACAGTGGATAAGTGTTTTAGATGATGTGAACATTCATTTTATAAGTTGATTTTGGAGTGCCTAACCCAGGAATCACATAATCTAAAATCATTCTAATAAGTGTTTGGCCGTGACTCAATTCACATTTATAAGAGAGATTTTACTCTGAATTTAGTGTAATTTTTGAATCATGAAAATTCTTAGACGGAGTCATACACACCATGGTGTTGAGTAGCACTTCATTAACTTAATGGGCCAGGTCTTCATTTTGCATGATCCTGATGGGAGTTGCCAAAGTATTGATAGTGGAGGTAGCAGGAGCACAAATGAAAAATGTGCCAGCAGGTGGCGCTTAAGGACTTCATTTGCGCCAACGTCATTCTGTCAAATCAATTTATTGATGTGCGGAGTGTACTGTTAAATATTCATTTTTCAGGCGAGCATTCAACTTCTAAAAATAAGTGCTCATAATGACAATATTCAGTGTATCCCCTGAACCAGACCACTCCATACACAAAACCTAGAAAACAAATGTTATATCAGTGGTATAAAAATTCTCTTGAGTGTTTACATAGGCACAGGATTTGTTAATTTACTGTTATGGCTTAGAATATTATCCCATGCTCATCATTTTAAGCCTCACAGTGGTCCTGCAAAGTGTTGCAATTATTACTATCGTTCCCTTCATATATAGGGACATGGGAGAATTGAGAGATAGGTCACCATACCACAGTTGTCTAGCAACCAACTCAGGATTAAAATTCAACTGTCTTACTACACATCCTCAAATCTGAACTAATGTCCCACTGTGAGATCAGCACCCATGAAATTGGCTAATGTCCAGATAATTATTTCATCAATTGAACAACTGGTGTTAGAAATTTGAGAGATGTTAATGTTTTCATTAACATTAAAATTACATTGACTTTTTTTTTCTTGGTAGAAGAAAGAAGCAAGAGACAATGGAGAAGTACATTCAGTAATAGAAACAGAAAATCTATAATAGCAAGTCTAAAAATTCAGGCTGCTTTTGTGAATTAATTTTAAAATGGTTGCATCTCTGGTATTGCTTAATATGAACTTCTCAGTAGAAGGAGCTACATGTTACCTTTTCTTGTTAATAAGATTGTTACTTCCTTCTCTCTTTAACTCTGAACAACAGATAACATGATACAATACTTGTTCCAATAGAGGCTCCAAGTCATTAGGGGATGGAAAAATACACATTCTTATTCAGAAACCCATTTTCTTTGTTTTGTAAAAGTCTGTTGGGAAGAAGTTTAATCACAAACAGAGATGTAATTCAGCTTGGGGAATGGGGGAGCTCCTTCCCTGTTCTGACAATAGCCTTAATCTTAATTACTGAATTCACTCCAAGGAAGAGTCAGATTAATGTACCTGTTAGAACACCACCCAGTTCCTCTAATTAATGTAAATTGTAAAATGTTCAGGAAGTGTTAAGAAGCAGAATGTAGTTTGTTCTTGTAATTTGAGAATATCCTAATTAGCATGCATTCTTGGAGAAAGGTTTCTATGTATACCTCCTCTAGGAAAAATTACGAGAAAGAAAAGATATGACAGAAAACCTTGAGCTGCAGTCACAGTGGGGATGCGTCACCTATCCAAATTCAGACAGATGTTGGAAAGCAGATCATGATGCATGGGCATTAGTTTCCCATCAGTTAAACTCCTCTGAGTTGCCTGGAGGTTATAAGATTCAGGGAGGCAATTCAGGCCTGTGAGCACAGTAGGATCAATCTCTGATCATTGGAACAGGATTGTCTTCATCACCACCACCTCCACTACCCACACCTCATCATTCAAAGTAATTGTAACTGTTTATATAAGAAACTATCAAATCAGTCATTGGAAGAATTATCCCTCATACCCAGGGATGGCTCTCTAGATGTTGAAGATAGGAGTTACTTTTAATGCACTTAATAAGTGTTGTTGGTGTTGTATATGTTGAGTAACATGTATCATATAGAGATACTATTAGAAGAAAAATAGACCCTCTTTACTAGTGATTTGATTCATTTTCTTCATGTTCTGAATAATTTTATGTACATTGTGTATATACTTCTGAATGAATATCTTAACAGTTATAATATATTATATATATGATACCAAATATTGAAAAGAAGGAGATGCATGACCTCCAGTAACAGTGTGTCTAATTGACAAAATGAGTAATCAGTAACTAGTACATCAGTGAAGCATGCTTGCTGCCACTGTGCATGTGTGATCCCAGGATATAAAGAGGCTCTCAATCTGACCTGTAGAAGTGTCTGAGATAAAACCCCGGAACAACTGGTTCCTAAATCAAGGTAAGAGTTAATTGGTCAACATAAGAAACATGAGAATGTTTTGCCTACAAAGACTCAATTGTGGGATATACGTAAAAATCAGAGTTGTTCTATAAGTTCAGAGCTAAGAGTAAAGAGAAATGGTAAAAAAAGAGGCTCAAAAGATGAGCAGAGACTGAGTACTGAAAGGGATTCTTTTGCTGTGAGAAAAAAACTTAGCTCCCTTTTGTAGAGATCGTGAAGATACTGAGTTTAAGCTAAACACCATCCCTCTTTAGGAAGATGACCTCAGAAATTGGATGGAGGAGAAATGGGTAACTGAGTGTCAAGGCAACCGCTCAGTAGGAACACAGGAAAGAGGTACGAAGGGGACAAATCTGGAAAGTTCGAGAGGTAAGTCAAAAGTAATCTTAGTTGAGTTAATGGCCAAATAATACTCTCCCCCATGGATTTGGGGAGACATAAAATAAGATCTCATTGAGACCTAATATTATATAGTTTATTTCATAAAAACAGACTGATGGGAGACTCAGGACAGGCTGGGCACCAGGTACCTGAGAACACATGTGCCTCTGATAGCCAGATTGACCAGAACCCTGAGACCAAGGACAGCCTGGGAGGGCTTGTGGAGTAATCAGTAAAACCAGAAATGTGGAAGATTCTGAAGCAGCACTAAAAAGCTTTAGAGAACACCAACAGAAGACCAGTCCCAGACCCTCATCCAGAGGGCAAGAACAGCTCCATACCAGCACAATTTCTGCTGAAAACTCAACTATAATACACAGCACATTTCTGAGAACTGACATGGACACTGTCACAGAATTGCAGACACTAAAGTTATTTTACTGATTTACTAAAGTTATTTACTCATAGTGTTTCTCCTGTTTACGCCTCCCAAGTGCCTGGGTTACAGGCACGCACCACCATGCCCAGTCTCAATGGTAGTCTTGGCGCCCACTGGGGGTAGGCCCAGTATGGCAGGCCTTGGGATCGAACCCCCAGTTGGGTCAATTATTTAAGAACTCTGTTTTATTCTTATTTTCCTTTCTTTTGCATTGTCCTTTTCCTTCTTTCTTCATTCTTGTTTTTACTGTTTAGGTCTCTTACTGATGTTTTCTTTTTTTTATTATTTTCTTGTATTGAACTATTTTTCTATCTTTCCTCAATTAATTTTTGATTATTACTTCATATCCTTTTCATTCTTTCTTTCTTGAGTCCTCCAACTTCCCAGACTCAGGTGATCATCCTTTGATCTCCAGCCTTGACTCTACTCTATTTGACCACATTTATCATTTTATCCTGTCCACTAACCACTTTAACACTAACTACTTTATCCATACTGAACCCCTCAAAAGAGTAAAATCATTCTACTAAGAGGAAAAATCACTGCGTACAATATATGGTATATATTTAATTTTGTTACGTAATTTTAGAGTTTGCTCCTTTGGTCAGAGAGAGCAGGAAAA
Source organism: Ctenomys sociabilis (assembly GCA_004027165.1). Taxonomy (NCBI): domain Eukaryota; kingdom Metazoa; phylum Chordata; class Mammalia; order Rodentia; family Ctenomyidae; genus Ctenomys; species Ctenomys sociabilis. The sequence continues at coordinate 31,207 of PVKA01014100.1, read as the reverse complement.
TAGTTACCATTGTTTTTCAGTAGTTGTGATGTACTGGAAATATTGATGTACTGGAAATATTTTTTATTAACAACAGTAGTACGCTAATTAGGATGTTATTTTACATGTTATAATCACTTTTAATCCCCTTCATGATAACTCAGTCATTGTATGATGTCATAAACACCTCTTACTACAAAAGGATGTGGTTCTGAGCCAAATAGTAACTTATCATTCGCTATAAATTGAGAATACAAGTTCATGGAAGTGCTCTAAAAGACTAAATCTATGCCTATGAACCGAGGATGGGGGTTTGATACCGTGGCCTGCTGTGCTGCTCCCCCCCCCAACGTGTGTGCTGAGATAGCCATTGAGACTGGGTGTGGTGGCTTGCACCTATAATCCTATCACTCAGGAGGCTGTAAACAGGAGAATCACTATGATTCCAATCTAGTAATGAGACACTGAACTTCCTGTAGACCCTTCACTAAAATACAGAAAAAAATAATGAAATGAAAGCCTAAATCTAGAGGACCATCATGTAGAAAAGACATCTCATAGGCAAGCCTCAATGTTAGTGCTATAGCTATCATAATAAATTTTCAAGGAGAAACAGAGAAAACAAAATTAAATTAAAAAAGAAAGTGGGAAGTGACAGGATGTAGAAGAGGCAAAATGCACTGCCAGATCTCCAGCGCACCCAGCATAAGTCTGAAACACAATGACGTACACAAAACTGGAAGTCAAACACTGTAACCTTCTGAAATGAAGTAATAGAATTTGGAAAAAAATGGAAAAGTCTATAGAGAAAATATCTCAGGTACAAAAGAAAATGAGGTCTAAAACCAAAGATATTAGAGATAACATAGAGAAAATAAAGATAACCTTAGAAAAAAAGAATGCCAAACAGGAAATAAATGGAATCTATGAATCAGATCCAAACAGAAATCCAAGATATGAAAACCTTCATTGAAAATATATGAAACAAGGGGCTGTGGAGATGACTTAGTAGAATAAATACTTCCTTGGGGAGCGCAAGGATCTGAGTTCTATTCCCGATTAAAAAAAAAAAAAAGGACTGGATAGAATTTCAGATATTGAAGACAGAATTGCAGCTATTGATCAGGACAAATACTAAATCTTAAAAAGAATAGGAGAACATGAAACTCAATCCAACTACAAGACGACACAAAGAATAATTTTTTTTTTTTTTTTTTTTTTTTTTTTTTTTTTGTCTTTTTGAGACAGGGTCTCACTATGCAGTTCAGGCTAGCTTTAAGCTCACTTTGTAGCTCAGGCTGGTCTTGAACTCACAACAATCCTCCTGCCTCAGCCTCCCGAGTGCTGGGATTACAGGCATGCGCCACCACGCCCGGCTTACAAAGAATAATATTGACTGAGGTCAGGAAAAAGCCAGAGACAGAACAAAATTCATCTTTGACCAAAATAATGGCAGAAAACTTCCCAAGCATGTATAAAGAATTTGACACACAAATAAATGAAACATATAAAACTCCAAATATCCACGACCAAATTAAAACTACACTAAAACATATAGTAGTTAGGATTCAAAAAATTAAGCAAAAAAAAGAAAAACAAACAAACAAAAAAACCCCAAAATCTTAAAAGCTATTCAAGAAAACAATCAAATCAGCTCATCAAAATGAAGCACACTTCTCCGTATAAACCCTTGGGATGAAGTATGATATCCTAAAAGAAATCAAATTTGAACGCAGATTGTTATGCCCTCTCAGAATTTCTTACAAAATTAATGGAGTGACTTCAATGGCAAAGAAAAAAATGAAGAAATTAATGAGCACCAAACCAAACAACAAAAATTATGGAAATATAATCCAGGATAAGATAAAAATGCTCACAATTCCAAGAACAAGTGAACAGAGGGGAAATTAAACAGAGGGGGAAATCAAGGAACAAAATACAGGAATATCTTAGGTACAAAAAAAAATGAGGTCTAAAACCAAAAATATTAGAGATGACATAGAGAAATATATAACAAAATAAACCAAGCATATCAATTAAAATTATCAATGTGAATGGTCACAACTTACCAACAAAAGAAACTGTCAGTATATGTCAAGAAATAAAATCAAACAATATGCTATATACAAGAAAAATATTTAGCTCAAAAGAAAATTCATAGACTAAGACAAATGATAGAAAGCAATTCTCTGTGCAAAACTAACCCAGAAAAATGCAGGCAAAGTGAACTTCAAACCAAGAATGATTAAAGAGACAAAGAAGGCCACAGTGTACTGGTCAGAAGAAAACTCTGACATCGATAATTGTCATAAATATACCTGCAGCAAATATAGGAACACTGAACTATATGAGGCAAATATTAAGAGAAAAATGAGCATTAACATAATTGCAGTGAGGAACCTTAGCACCCCACCAACACCAGGAGATAGATCAACTAGGTGAAACAGCAACAAAGAAATAACAGAATTGAACCAAACCTATGAACAAATGTACTTAGTAGACGTTTATAGAGTTTACCAGCCAACAATACATTCCCCTTTTTTCTCAGTTATACAAAGGATCTTCTCTAAAATAGACCACATATTAACTTATAGAATATGCTTAAATATGTACAAAGGAATTGAAATCTTTCCATGCATATCTTCTGATGATAGTGCAGTGAAACTGGAAATTAATGGCAAAATAAACTACAAAAACCATATATATATATGGAAGTCAAATAATGTGTTCTTAACAAAGGGTCACAGATAAAATTAAATAATACCCACAACTAAAAGCAGCAATGGATAAAACACCCTGGACCAAGTAGAACATCATTGAAGCAGTCCTAAGGAAAAACAAAGAATTATGGTTATTAATTCTCACATAAGGAAAAGACAATGAGCATAAATAATCAACCTAATGTTGCACTTGAAGGTTCCAGAACAAGAAGAGCAAGTCAAGCCCAAAATGCATCCAAGGCAGGAAGTTACAAAGTTCAGAGCAGAAATGATCACCATGGAGACCAAGAAAACAATACAAAATATTAATTGAAAAGTTGGTTCTTTGAAAGAATAAGTAACAGTGATAATCCTCTAGTCAACCTCATTTGACAATGTAAAAGAATTCAAATACATGCAATGAGGAATGAAAGTGTGAAATCACAATAGAGCTTGTGCAAGTACAGACTATCAGCAACTACCTTGAAAATATTTACTCACATAAAATGGAAAATAGAAGAAATGGACAGATTCCTAGGGATGTATGAATTACCAAAGCTAAATCAAGAATATATAAAAGTTCTGAATATCCCAATATCAGTCAGTGGACTTGAAAACGTAATTAAAACTTGCCAGAAAAGAAAAGTCCAGGTCAAGATAGATTTATAACTAATTCTGCAACAAATTTAGAAGAAATTTAATGCTGACTCTACACAAACTCTTCAATAAAATTGAAAGGGAAAGAATTCTTCCATAGTCTTTCCTGCAAGCAAGCATTACTCTGATACAAAACCAGAGAAAAATCCAATCAAAAAAGGAAACTATACTCCAATCTCTCTAATGCACATAGATGCAAAAATTCTCAATATGTTACTGTTAAGCAATTCAGAAAAGCATTAAGAAGATTACACACCATGACCATGTGGAATTCATCCCAAGAATGCGAAGATGTTTTGACATATATAAATCAATAAATGTAATACATCATGTCAACACAGCCAAACATAAAATTATCTGATCATCTCAATAGCTTTAGAAAAAGCTTTATAGAAAATCCAAAGCTCATTCATGATAAAAAATGAAAAATAGAAAATAGAATAGATGATCTTTACCTTAACCTGATAAAAACCATCTGTTACAAACCAATAGCCAATATCATACTAAATGGACAAAAATTGAAAGCTTACACTATAAAATCACGCACTTGAAAAGGATAGCCATTGTCACCACTCTTTTTCAATATAGAGATGGAAATTATTATCTAGAGAAATTAGACAAGAAACAGAATTAAAGGCATAAGGATAGAAAAGAAAGAAATTATCAGTATTCACAGAAGATATGATACTCTACATAGAATATCCCAAACACTCCAGTAAAAGGTTTCTAAATTTAATTAGCAAATTCACTATCACAGTGGATGAAAAGTAAACACAAGTCAGTAACATTCCTGAACATAATCAGCAAACTAATTGAGTGAGAAATTAGGGAAAATATCCGTCACAACGCATCCAGAAAAATGAAATACTTAGAAACCAGTCCAACAAATAAAGTAAAAGACCTACACATTGAATATCACAGTGGTGTGAAAAAAGGAGATTGAAAAATATCAGAAAATTAAAATATATCCCTTGCTCATAGATAAGAACCAATATAGTGAAAATGGTCATAATTCCAAAATTGTTGTGCAGATTCAATTCAATTCCAAACAAAATGCTATGACTTACAGAACTAGACAAATGATTTCTCATATTCATTTGGAAACAGAAGAGACCTAGAACACAAAAAGTAATTTTGTGCAACAAAGACAAGGCAGGAGGTATCATGACCCCTGACTTCTTTTTTTTTTTTTTTTTTTTTTGTCTTTTTGAGACAGGGTCTCACTATGCAGTTCAGGCTGGCCTTAAGCTCACTTTGTAGCTCAGGTTGGTCTCGAACTCACAACAATCCTCCTGCCTCAGCCTCCCGAGTGCTGGGATTACAGGCATGCGCCACCATGCCCGGCATGACCCCTGACTTCTAATTGTACAATGAAGCTGCTCTAATAAGATCAGCATAGGATTGGCAGAAACACAGACCCATGGATCTTTGGAACAGATTAAAAGATACAGGCACAATTACACCCTGTCATTGTTTCTTGACAAAGGGGACAAATATGTCCACTGGGAGAAAGATAGCCTCTTTAACAAAGGTTGCTGGAAAAACTGACTTTGCTATATACTAAAACTTGACCCAAGCATATGCACAAAGAAAAGCCAAAAGGGATCAAAGATCTAAATATGAAAAGAGAGATACTGAGTTTATTGAAAGAGAAAGTATGTAGAAATCTTGAAGACATAGACTGCATGAAAGAAAAGCATCTGCATGGGAAATACACCAAAGAATCAACAATTGGAATCTTATCTTATTAAAAAACTTTTGCACACCAAAAGAATAATCTACAGAGTGAAAAGACAACCAACAAACTGGGAAAACAGTCCATAGACAAAGGATTTATCTAGAACATGCAACGAATTGAAAAATGTCAACAGCACCAAATTTAAAGACCAACCTAAGGTGAGCATCTGAGATGAACACTCTCTTCTCAGATGAATAAGTACACATATCAAATACATGTTTAATGTAATTGGTCATTTGAGTGACACAAATTAAAACAATACTGAGATTCTATGTCACCACAGAATTAGAAGAAACTGGTAAATTGGAAGAAATTATTCAAAAAGAAGGGAACAAAGGAAATTGGGATAGAGGAAAGGAGAAAAGAGGAAAGAAGATATATATACGAGTTAATATACTACTAATTTCTAATTAGTTCATTGAAAAAAGGGTTATGTTTGTATTATGTGTTTCATTATTCATGCTCATATCTTGTAATGTGAGCAAATACTTTGAAAGTAATTAATATTTTGAAGATAACAATAAGCAATGTATTAGCAATTGTTACTCTCCTACATATTTTTGAAATATTACATTATTATTTTTAGCTTTTTCTCTTCAAAATTAAAAAATGATTTTGGCTGCATGATTTTGAGCAAAAATTGATAGATATGTATAGAAAACTGCTAATTTTTAGAGTGCTGACATTCACTGAAATTGTATCAACATTTTTAATTCTGCTCTCTGGATCTCACCTCTTTAGCAACTTTAAAAATTTGTGAACATGATAAGTGTATAAACATTAACACTGATTTTACTAAATAAAATGTTGCTTTTCTTTATTTGGAAAGACTCTCATCCTCACTTGCTCTCTAGGTCTGTTACCTTCCATCCTGGATACAGCTATGACATCATAACTTAGATCCTTCCCATTTGGAAGGACACTAAAAATACTCAAAGGGAGGGCTCTAGCAGAAGGCTGACATTCTAACAGTGGACACAGAAGATATGTTGGCTGATATTTACTTTCATAAATGCTTTGAGGCAAGGTTTCTAGCTGTTGAGTCCAGGAATATCCAGGATTATCCCTCCACTGTGGGTTGGCAGTGGGGATTCTGCAGGCAGAGAGAGAGGGAAATACCACACAACAGAGGAACAGGCCATGCAGAGGGTATCAAGGACTGGATTCACCCAAACCCCTCACAGCAATCAACTATAACTTCAGAACTGAGGGTATTTGCACTGAGATACATCCTAAGCCCTTATAAAACTTGGTGATTGTTTAAAAAGTTTAAAATTGAAGAGGCTCAGTGGCTCAGGCTGGGTTCAGACCTGTAATTGTCAGCCTTTAACTTCTCCAAGTGCCGGGACTAAGGATGGGTATCAATACATTCAGTTCATGAAGCTTTTAAAATGAGTCAGGTGTATTAGATTCCATTTTCTAAAAGGCAAAATACATAAAATGTTTCTTTTTCATTGTTCTTCATTTTGTTGTATTCCTTTTTATTGTCTTTTAACTGCAGTTCAGGCTGGCCTTACTCACTTTGTATCCAAGGGCAGCCTCAAGCTCACAGCCATCCTCCTGTCTCAGCCTCTTGGGTGCTGGAATCACAGGCCTGCACATCATGCCAGCCAAAAGTGTTCTAAAGATGCCCATCAAGAGTAGCTCAATGATCGGGTCAAATATAAATGAATAAATCCTTGCTTTTCTTCAACTTTTTATTTAAGTAAAAAGTATGAGTCTTACTAATTTTATAAGGAAAGCTAATGGTGTTGCTGTGTTCTTCCTGTCTGTCCCTTTTCTCCTGGAGACTGTCTGCACGAACTCCAGCAAGAGATTCCTCAGGAGAAAAAAATATTACTAAATCTTGATTTTTGACCTCCCACCCTCCACAGATAGGGGAAAATTTATTTCTGTGGCATAAATCACCTTTATTACTACAGTTTGGCTTCAGAATGTGTCCCCAAGGCCTGTATGTTGAAGGCAATGTCTTCAGCTTGCCTGATCAGAGGTGGTGAACCTTGAGATAGTGAGCCCAGTGGAAAGATTCAGATCTCTTGAATAAACATATCGCCCTCACCACCCCACTTCTCACCCATAGTATCAGTGGTTATGTTCTACCACTTGCTCTTTCTATGCCAGGCTGCCTTATTGCAGCCTAGACACAACGAGGCAACCTTCTATGGACTCTATCCTCCACTAGTGTATAATACAATGAACCTTTTCACTTTTAAAGTTGATGATCTCAACTTCTTGCTGAAGTGTTAGAAATCTAACTGATACACAGGCTATTAAGTGTCTCTATAAGAGTCCTAGAAATATACCCAGGATTCACTAATGAGAAGGAAAATCTTATTACCAAGAATCAGGAACTCTTGTAACAGAAGATTGGCCTTGTACTTATTCTAACAAACAAATTCCAATAGATCCCCTTCTAGATGATTGAAATTTGTTCATGGCATTGATTTAAAACCTAAAAGTACATTCAGTAAAATACTATTTTGGATATCACATTCAAGTTCTCTCTGTAGAAATAAAATACTATTTTTAGTATATGTGTCCTATAAAATATATGTGGCTGGTTTTATTTCATAAAGTATAATTTGTTACAAATGGCTCAGTAATACAAGTCACCACAGCATAGTTCCTTAGAGATAGTTTTGAACCAAGATGTTGAAAAATATTGGGATACAGATGAAAGAAAAAGGATCAAAGTGCATTACATTTGTGCACTAACTCTCCATTAGAAATGCAATCTATGTATGGCAAACACGAACCATTTAAAGAATACAGTAAAACAGATGTTTGAAATCACACTTTATAATAGTAAAGTGATATTTTATTGGCAGATCTCTAAGATCCTTCCAGTATCAGCATTAAATTTATCGTGCATTTCTTGTGATTTTTCAAGAAGTAGACGTATAATTTGTGAAATTCATTTCACAGGGGAATTTTTGTTTATCACAAACTAACTCAAGGAACTCATGTTTTTCAGGGTCCACAGCATCTTCATTAAATCCTATTTAGGTGAAAAACACTTTTGCAAAGGGACAAAACACTCCATCAGATTTAAGAGCAGGAAAATAATTCCAGATATTTCTGACAGAAAAGAATGCAATTTTCATAATCAGGTGATGACCAAAGTTTTAAAATTGTGTCAATAATAAAGACAAAGGTAGGAGATACTGCCACGAATGTCTTTAGGTCAGACACTGTAAACTGTATTGGGAAGGTCAGGAAGCTGCTCCTACCACCATATTCCTAAACAAACACTAATAGGAAGCTGCTGTGGGCATCACAACACCCTTCAATCCCAAAGAAGAGAACTGTCATAGGATGTGGAAGGAACAATGATCATGGTGCTAAGACCAACATATTCTATACAGCAAAGTTTCTTAGGAATTAATATGCAATCAGATGGGGAATGACCCTTCAAGGTAGTCAGCAGAAAAGCTGCAGACTTCCAAATTATGGTTCAAGGTAAATGTGAAGAGATCTAGGCCTCACAATGGAGATGCAATAGCCTGGGCTTCAAGCCTCCGTACTGTTACACAAATTCAGATTACACTGTGATTAACACCAACTGGTCCAGTTAATCTAGACAGGCATCAGATCCATAGGTGGGTGACCATAACATCTGGACCAATACTCTTTTCCCCTTCTAGTAATACCTTTGATCTTTCCATATACACTTGCTACACAACTCATTTTCCTATTGGATTAATATGACTTAAGTGACTATAGTTTGTTTGTAATTTTGCCCGTGTTTTACCCATGTGGTGATTTTGTATAAAATAATCTTGGTAAAGAACCTCAGAGGCTACATACTCAGGAGTGCTCCTGAATTTTCAGCTATTTTTCTTTGCCTTATTATCAATAAAACTCTCCTAACTTTCTCCTTTGTTTTGGTACTTCAAACCCCAAAATTTGAGATGATGAATTGGCATACCTGACATCTATAAGTTTGGGAGTTATTTCCCCCATCACAAGCATATCCTCTTCCAGTGCCAGAAGAAGCTGGGCCTCTGTGGCTCACATTTACACTGCCCACAACTTGCACAAATGTGGTGCATTAGCAGATATAAGCTGAAGAAAGAGCTCTAGAAACAACATAGGTGTCTATGAAACATAATATTCAGCTTTTCAGCCTCACAGTTGCAGACTTACAAATTATATATTTCTGGACTTCTAGTTTTTCAGTGAACCTAATTCTTAACAGCTATTTCAAGACTTAGATCCCATTTTCACTTCCCTCTTTCTTAATTTTTCAGGAAAAATAAGAAGGAAAACTTTTTAGTATTTCTTGCATCCTTGGGGAATAAGTAGGTATCTAGCATGAGATTTGTAAATATTTGTTTGAGTGAATAAAAGTCACTCCCCAAAATAAAAGATATTCAAGTTGCTTTACGTTGAGAATGAAGGAAAATATCATGCAACAAGATGATAGTGAACAAATGATCAGCTCTTAAACCGAAGCCACCCCTTGGCATTAGGGAATGTCCCAGTTACGTGTGAGTCAACTTACACCTAACCTATTTCAGTCACTTTAAGCTTTCAGTCACAGTAAAATTGAATTAAGCTATATGAAGTGAACACTATATTTATTGAATATGAAGACAAAAATGATAAGATAACACAAAAAAAATTGTTGAAGCTTCCACAGTTTCTCTCTTTCTTGTCTGCTAGCCCTGGGGCCTGGTATGTTTCTCAACATAGCTGTGCCTTACAGTTACTCCAGTGTCTCAGGGTGCTGCTTAAAGGGTGGCTTGTCATGGCAGGTTGTCAGCCCTCTAGGAGGAAGCCTGAGGGTGATGACACTTAAGGAGTCACTCAGTGGGCTGGAGGAGAGCATGTGTACACTTTCAGAGCTCTGGGAAGTACAGCCTAATCAACTTAGTGACTTAGTGAGACCCTGCTGTAAAATGAAAGTAGAAAAACATATTTTAAAAGGATGGGCATATAAGTCAGTACAATCCACTTAAATCCCCAAAACCAGCTGTCCAGAGTGTAGAACAGGAATGTCACCTCTAACCCCTCAATTTATATCTGGATTACCCATGATGCCTTTCTATAATTTCTCTTGTCACTGAAGACACAAATTGCCTGTTTCAAAAAATGACATTAGCAGAACTAGACAGTGTGTGTGTGTGTGTGTGTGTGTGTTTGTGTGTTTGTGTTTACATACATAAGTATGCAATGAGTAAGATGTTTCTCCATTTAAGTTTTTATTTTAAGATTCAGGTAAAAAAAGAAGGGTGATGTTCTAATGATGACCAGCTCAACTACACGGGGGTGAACTCTCTAAAATATCAAAACTTTCTTCTCCAAATTAGCATGAAGTTACACTTTGATTTAAAAATATTCTGAGTGCTAATCACATCTTCAGCCTTAAATGTCAATGCAGGATGCCCCTATCGTGGTTTAGATCTTAAATCACCCTAGAAAGTCTTGTCTTAGAGCTGGGGCATTGGGAAGGTAGCTGAGCCAGAGGCTCCCCACACTGTGGGGGATTGACCCACTGATGAGCTGTACTGAGAGTGCTATTTCTAGGCAGGGCCTGGATGCTAGAGGCACGGCATGGGTACCAGTGTTGGGAGAGTATAAGCTTCTGCCTGTCTCCTCTCCTATCCCTCTCCTTCTTGGCTCCCATGACATGAGCAACCTTCCTCATTTCAGTCTCCTGCCATGTTATTTCTGCCTAGGAGACGGCTAAGCGGTTTGCGATAACACGAGCCAAAATAAAGCTCTTGCCCTTGAAATTTTGGGTATTTGGTATTTTGTCGCAGTGACAGGAGAGTGACTAGCACACACTTGGTTTTCCTTTTTCTCAGAAAAAGTAGAACTGGGATAGACAGTACACCCCAAGGAATGCAGGTGCCCTGTCCTTCTCTCTGGTAGGTCTGTTATAACTTATTTGTTCTGGCTAGTGGGATCTGAGAAAAAGTGATCTTAATTCTAATGGCCTAAGGTAATTAATTGCTTACATTATTCTACCATCATCATCTTTCTTTTATTCCGTATCCATGACCTTTGAAAACCACACAAGTCACAATCACAGATTAGAAAAGCAATGTCTGATTTAGCAGATTGGGTAAGATAGAAAAAACCACATATATCACACACACACACACACACACACAAAATCTGACTCTAAAATTTTAGGAACTTCTCTAGAAATGTATTCATTCTCTTGAAAAATGAAGAGAAGGGAAACTTTGTCATAAAAATCCCACAGACTGGCAGAAATTCACTTCACTTTTTCTCATCACAAACCCCTGGTGAGATAAACAGAAACAGGATTTAAGAAGTGTCATCACTGTACCCTGGAAACGATATGCAATATTCCATGCATGTGTGCTTTTCTTTACCCTGGAGAGACTGTAACTAACATATATCAGAACCTCTGAGAGACCCAGGATGCAAAGAAATTTTAGCATTGTGGTGTAAAACCTTGCTCTTATTATAGGGAAATTTGAAATTCTGTAGAATTTGCAAGTCCTAGAGGATGATAGCAAAAGGCAAGAAGCCTGTTTCCATCTGAGCTTTCTTTTGGGGCTGCTGCCTCTGTAAGAAGCCTGTGCATTTAGAATCTGGCTTGCAGCAAGTAGACATGTGACAGTTGCTGGGAGGACCTGAGATTAGGATGAATAATCTGGAGCGCAAAGGCCTGTTCAATAACTTAACAAAAAGGATTTGAAAGAAAAGAGGAAAGTAGGCACTAAGCAGTCTTTGCAGTTGGAAGTCTTTTGCTTCCTTTTAATGTCCTTAAATGCGATTGTTGTGAGGGTGCAGTCTCTTGTACTTAATAGACTCTTGAGTTACTTCATAGATGAAACATATTTTACACTTAGATAAAACCCTTTATTCTGAACATAGATGCTACAGTTGCTACCCTCACATTGTAAAAGAAGATTTCAAAAAGGGTCCTCAAAGATTTCCATACTGCATTTACCATATGATTACAGAAGCATTACAATAAGACTAAAGATTAGTGCAAAAGAAAGAGAAGCACAGAAGATGATGCTATTTATTAGTTTCCCTCTTGCGGGGACTCAGGAAAAAATTATTTTTAAAAATTCACTTAACCCTAGCCAAGATACCTGCTCCAGCTATATAGATTCTAAGTAACTGCTCAAATTGTCAATACACAGCATGCATTGCTCTGCAGGTGCCCCTAAAGAGGGAATTTTGTTAATGAAGAATTGTCAAGAAGTATTGGCCTGCTTTAGAAAGCAATATTCTTCTCCTAGCCTTGGTCTTACTCTGAAAGAAAAGCTAAATTTGTGAAATCCACAGAGGATACATAAGAGTTCAGTAACTTTATTATTGCCAAAATCTTGTCAAGTATCCCCCAAAGCAAAAAAGATTAAATTATAAGGTTTGGGTTTCTCTACTGTTTCAAAGTATAAACCTATAAAAAGGACAATTGATGCTATCTTTGAAGGGCTTAAAACCACATTTAACTTGCTAGGAATATGTTAAATTGGTATAATTTGATTCTCAGATCTTAGAACACTTTGTTATATTATACTGAGTTTGACTCATATCTTTGGACAAGCAAGGTTGGAATAAATATATCTCATACTGCTTGTTTTCTCAAGCCGCTGCAGCATAAAAAAGAAACACAGCCTGTCTTTGTGCCTTTTTAATTCTTAATAGAGTTTGTTTTCTGGGCATTCATTTAGAATAAGTGAGAGTGATTTCTTCATACACAGAGAAAATGGAATATATGATGTGATTTTTCAAAATCAGGATTGTGCCTCTTCTAAATATGTGCTTCAAAGGCAAAACAGTCTCTGAAATCTATGTTTCTAAAAAATTTAAAGGTTAAAACTGGTCTTTAATTAATTTTGATGTATTCCTGGGTTTTTGTGGTTTCTTTTGTCTCATTTCTAGTTTCATTGATCTGTGGTCAAACCATATGTAGGGGATAATTTCAGTTTTCTTGCATATATTTAAGCATGACCTACAGACTAGTATGTGGTGTATTATAAAAAATGTCCCATGTGCAGCTGAAAAAAAGTGTGTATTCAGCTGTGGTTGGGGAATACTCTGCACATGTCCACTAAGTACATTTGTTCCAAATTCTGGTTCAGTTCTGTTATTTTTTTGCTATGTTTTGTCTGCTTGATCTGTCTTTTTGGGTTACTGGATATTAGATTTTTCATGTCCATTAAAATCAGTCTTATATAGTTGTGTGCTCCTATGTTTGTTGCATACAAAGTTATTACTGTTACCTCCTCCTTTTGTATTTTTCCCCTAACTAGTATGTAGTGGCCTTCTTTATTTTGTGTGATCATTTTTGGTTTGAAGTTGAGACTGAGGACAGGATTGCTACCCCTGGTTTTTTCTGAGGTGCTGGGTTATGTAGTATTGTTTTCCATCCTTTGACTTTCAGCCTATGAATTTCTTTATAGTGAAGGGTATTTCTTGTATGCAGCATATTGTTGGATTTTGCTTCCTAATGCACTCTACCAGTCTATTTCTTTTAACTGGTGAATTGAGTCCATTTACATTGTTGGTTATAATTGAGATGTATTGACTCATGACTGACATGTTATTTACCTGCTCTTGCATACCCCTTTTTCTTCTGTGTTTAATTCTTTACCCTATTTGGTGGGTTCTTTCTATTGTCATTCATGAGGTTGTCATCATTTTGGTCTCTCCCTAGGATATCTTGTAGTAATCTGTGTAGGGTTGGCTTTGCAATCATGAAATTTTTTAGCTGTTCTTTCTCATGGAAGTATGTCGCTTTTCTGTCACACCTGAAAGAGAGTTTTGCAGGGTTTAGCAGTTGAGGCTGGAATTTGTTTGCTTGGAAGAATTGAGGCACTTTATTCCATGCTGTTCTTGACTTGATGGTTTGGAAGAGAAATCTGCCATTATTCTGATGGGTTTTCCTTTAAATGTGATGTTTCTTTTGTCTCACAGCTTTTATTTTTTAATTAATTTTATTGAGACAAATAGCCTGAGACAGTTTCAAAACAGGTTAGTAGGACAGTTACAATAATTAATACATTGCATACTGTTGACTTCATTGTAGTTATTCATACTACAAGATGCAAACATGATATCCAAACACTATTAGTACCAATCTTTGTTCTCATTGGATTGAGAGAAAGTAGCTGTATATCTATCCTATTTTGTATATACACATATAAAATGGTTCTTCATATATATCTCTTTTTTATTTTTTATTTTTGCCAGAAAACGGTATTTCATTGCCATTCAAATATTGTAGGTTTGTTAATTTAGCAAAATAACTGAATATAGTTCATAATAGTGGTGGGTTATTCATAGGACTAATGAAAACAAGAGACAAGAAAAAATGCTATAAGACTGTCCTGCTACATTGCTGTATATGGTTAGATTTCTACATTTCTATGTAAAATTATGTAATTGTTTATTCCTACTTAACTTTTTTACTTTTTATTTTTTTTTCTTCACATTCTGTAGGGATTTAAAGTTTAACACATCAATACTTGATGGAAAACTACTGTTCTTTTATGTCTAAGATGTTTGATATTTAGGCAGATAGTGAGGTTAAGCTCGACTGCCTATGCTATAGGGTAATAAAATCATTAAGCTTCTCTCTGGAGAGTTAACAACATAAGTTTGTGACCAAAATTCAGAGAAAAAGAGGAGCTCAAGGATAGCCTATATTTTGGCCCTAGCAAAGGTCAATGAGGACTCGGGACATAGCAGAACCTGTACTGTAACATCATGTAACTCAGTTGTGTCCTAAATTTTCTGATGAAGCAGATTATGGGGCCACAGAGGAAAGTGATCAATCATGTAGAGTGTGCCTAAGGAGAGTTACATGGAGAGAAAACATACTCTCAAGCTTTTACAGAGAGCAAATTGGTCAAGCAATGGCCATGACTCATCCACATGTCTGACACTTGCAAAGGATCTACAAAGTGCTGTACAGAGATTCAGGATAAATTCTGAAGGGATTTGACTGAACTTGTCAGATACAAAAGTTATATTTTTGTTATATAAGTCTTACTTTATCTTGGTGTTAATCATATAGCAGAAAAGTATAAAAAAAAGCATAAAAAGTAAAATCATTTTAATAGGTTGGGCTGTAAAAGACTCAAGTCAACAACTTCTGACATTAGAGCTTTTAGTGTATTGTTCTTGTGCTGGATTTCTGGGATTTTGATAGTTATATGGCTGAGTGTGTTTTTAATTTGGTTGATGTTATTTGAGTTCTATATGATTCAGTTACTTGAATGTCAGATTGTTTCCCCATATTTGGGAAGTTTCCTGCTATTATTTCTGCCCATAAGCTGTTATAACATTTGTATTGTATTGACTCCTTCTTTCTCATTTTTACCTATTAGTCTTTTTTTTTTTTTTTTTTTTTTTTTTTTTTTTTTTTTTTTTTTTTTTTTTTTTTTTTTTTTTTTTTTTTTTTTTTTTTTTTTTTTTTTTTTTTTTTTTTTTTTTTTTTTTTTTTTTTTTTTTTTTTTTTTTTTTTTTTTTTTTTTTTTTTTTTTTTTTTTTTTTTTTTTTTTTTTTTTTTTTTTTTTTTTTTTT
>PVKA01014100.1:0-15513 GCA_004027165.1 Ctenomys sociabilis | reverse complement strand
AGATTGAACTCATGCCCTTGTGCTTGCCAGGGAAGCATTTATTCCACTGAGCCATCTCCCTGCCCCCCCCCTTTTTTTTCTTTTTGTTTTTTTGCCTATTAGTCTTATGTTACTCATCTTTGCATTGCCTTGCAGATGTTGAACTATTTTTTCCTGCATCCTAGTTGTTTTTAAGATATCTTTTCTTATCTTTTCAGTAGCTGCAACTGTGTCTTCAACATCTGAAAATCTATTTTCATTTTCACTCAAATGGTTTTGCCAGCTTGTTCTTCAGATTTAATTTCCTATATTTCTCTTTGAATCTGTGTTGTGCATTCTATTTCTTTCCTCTATTGCTCATTCGGAGGATGAGCAAGGATTTGGAGGATGAGCAAGGATGGAAAAGGATTGCATCAGTTTTCTATTCTCCTCTATGTTTTTATCAGTGTTCTTTAGAAGCACTTAGTAATTCTTTCCTTATAGTTATCATTTCTTTTATAACTTCAGAGAACATTTCTGATCTAATTTCCTTTGTATACTTCTATAGTTGTTTACTTCAGACAATATTATTTCAAAGATTTCAGGTGTTTGATTTCCATTTTCTTCTATGTTAGTGTCTCCTGCATTTGTTTGGGTGGGCTCAGGTCCTGAGACTGCGTTTTGCTCTTTCTCTTTGTCATTTTGTATAGCACTGTCTACTGAACTTTTATGTAGTGCTTTGTGCAGTTATTACCTTAGCACCTACTGAAATTCTTACTTAAGAGAGATTATGTGGTTAAGGCAGTTACAATTTTGTATTTACATAACTAAATTAGGAATAATGGGTAGTGATATTTAGCAGTTAACAAACTTTTAGAACTAATGGCTTTATATTTTATTCCATAAGAGCAAATCTTATGTCTGTGTATCTAAGCAGATATTAAATTGGGGATTCATATTTAAATCAGTTCCCCTATTTCTGTCTGATCACCTCCCCTTGATGTACATGGGGTCTTCCAGGCAGAGTAGCTCACCCTGGTACATGTTGCATCCTCTCTCAATCAAGAGAGAAACAGAGAGGATGCTCTCATAGATCAAGGTCTAGTAAAGTGTCTCAGCTTACCGGGTCTGGATCTACCACGTTGAAACCAGTCCAGGTGTGCCTGGCTTGGGTCTGGTTGTTGTGCTCAGCTTCTTCCTGCTGCAACATGCAGATCTGGGCTCTGGCTAGAAATGGATCCAGCGAGTACATGCCAAAAGTCTCACACATATGCTGGGCCTGGTCTCTGGCTGGAAAAGTGACCTGGGGAGCAGGCAAACAGGGGGAAGATCTTACTCACATGAGGGTCCTGGGCTCTGGTTCTCTTATCTTTATCTGAGAGAATGGTGAGCTTCTATCTTACTAATAAAACATGGTCACAGTTACCAAAAGTATTAGCAGCACATTTTGCAGATACTATCTGAGCTGTTCAAGGATAAAAAGTTATTAGTTCATTCAAACTGTTTGAAGATCAAATAAAATGAATTTTTGTAACAAATAGCTAACTGCAGGCAGAGTGATATAAGTGGATATTTAGAAGGCAGTATTAGTAGTTGTGAGAGTCAGTTGTTGCATGCAGATATCTGTTTGTACCAATCATTTTAACTATAGAATTAAAGTTACAAAATGTCAGACTTGGAAACAGTCATCAGTCCTACCAGCTGCTCATTTCCTCTCTCTCTCTCTTCCTTCCTTCCTTCCTTCCTTCCTTCCTTCCTTCCTTCCTTCCTTCCTTCCTTCCTTCCACTTTCTTCTATTTTCCCCTTCCATTTCTGCTTTCTTTGCTCCATCATGTTTTTTAATGTATTCAACCATTGATTATTTTTTGAGTACCTAGCCATAGACTCCTGAATAAAATAAATAAGGTTTGGTGCCATCTCTGCTCACATGGAATATATTTTCTAGGTAATATAGGCAAACATTAAAACATACTTGCAGAAGTTATTATGCCTAATTTTATTTATAATAAGCTTAGGCATCAATTAGCCATAGAACTGGGTATTTAACCAAATGATGGGTTGGATCATAAATGTATTTGTTTCAAAAATTCATATACATTTTGAATCTGGTTATTTTCTAGGCTCACTTCTAAGTGATCAGCATACAATAATACCAGAACATATATTTCCCTCATTGTGAAAACTTCAACTTTCAAATTTTTCTGGAAGAAACTCTTAAGAACATTGACAACCCTGGAGTTGTCCTAAAAGACATTCTAGTACGTCTGGGGGAAGGTGCTTGGCAACGCTGCCAGCAATCCAGGCTTTGCTCGGGTGCAGCCTCCACTGAGGCCAGACGCATGCTAACACTAAGTGTGTGCACAAGGCAACAGCTCTTTGGCTCAGTCTCCACACATTTCCAAAAATTTCAGTGATCTTGGTATTATGCAAAATAAAGACCACCTGTGTGTCCTTCTGTTTATGTGTGACAAGGAAGATAAAGCTAAAAAGAAAACACAACATAGGACAAATTTCTCTTCAATTTCAAAAACTTACAATAATTTACAGCCCTGAAAGACTGTCCAATTTTACCTATACTCATTGGGGCATATATCCCATTCTATTTCTCTTGACTTTTCCTTGTAAGAATCAGCTCAACTACCTTCTCCATGCCCTAATTTGACATATATATGCCTAGCCATGCCTTTCTTAATGATCAGTACTCAACTAAATACCATGTGTATGTTGCAGTTAGACATTTGTCTCCATTACCAGGTAGATAGTATATGTCTTTTTACAATGAAAGCAAAGTTAATGTGTACTGATCTGACTCAGTACCTTAAGACTGTCCCTTGTACCTCTATAGTGCTCAGTGGTATTTTGCTAACAAATAAATGCTTTCTTTTTAACTACAACATCATCACTTTATGTTTGCTGGTAACCACATAACATGCATGACTGATTTGGGGTTCCTTATCGGTTTATTTATGTCTTATTTAGGAAAATTCAGAATAAGTAACATAAAATAAATAAATTTTATTGGGAATAAATTGTGAGACAAAGAAGAAAATGGGAATTGAAAAAGTCAGATCTGAGTTGAATTCTAACATAGGAAGCATGATACGGTCATAATTCATGAGAACATCATGACCTCTGTCACATAAATACTTTGTACTTGGATGCTGGAAAGAACAAGGAAATGAGACATAAAACTTTCACATCATTCTGGAAATGCCAAAGTACAATGCAGAAATTTTATGGGTTTATATTTTAAAGGTACTGCTTTATAGTATTGATTTGAATGATTTGAAATTCATATAAAATTTCATTACCTTTTAACTTGATGAAATTCACTGAAGAAAGAACTGTTACAGAAATGGGCTGTGTACTATAATAACTTTCATATGCACGTGTGTTTGTCACTGTAGATAACTAGAAATAAATGGTACAGTAGAAAATGCTCTGCAATAGCAAATCTAGTCAAAGAAACCTGATATTTACAGGACTAACCTACAATAGTCACACCCAAGTTAGAGATGTTACTACTAGAATTTATGCTAAATAGAGAGAACAAAGGGCCAGGCAAATAGCTCAGTGGATTAAAGCTCCTGAAAGCAGGTGCAGGGGTAAGGGTTTGATCCTGGGCCTGTGGTGCTGGCCCCACTCCCTGGACAAGCTGAGACAGTGATTGAGCCCGAGCTCGTGCCTGTAAGCCCAGCTTTTGGGAGGCTGCAAACGGGTAGGTCACTATGAGTCTCAGCTACATCGTCAGACCCTGAACCAAGTATATTTAAAAGATTATGTGGAGAAATAGCTATGATAGGATTCTTTATAAAAGTAAAAAAAGAACAAATATTCACTAACATGGAGCTAATAAAACAAAATTGTGCTCAAATATATACAACAGACAAGTAATATAGAGAAAGGTGCTTTAAACTTCAAAGAAAATCCTAGAAAGTTTAAAGGAATCTAATTGTTACCTATAGAAGAAAAAGTAACAAAGAAACATTAAAAATAAGGTGATAAAATTCATTAACAAGAAATTAACTTTGATAAAATCTAGGCCCTGTCTTCACCATTGAAGAATAGCTCAAAACAAGCAGGACTTGAGGTAGCAGTGGCTGTGCAGATAGTCTGTGGGGTAATACAGCAAAGCAGTCTGCTTTAGTATGCCTGTGCATATGCTTTATGTCTAGCTCTCTCCCCAGAGCCTCATATGTTCATCGTTAAAGGTGATTGGATCACACGGATAAGACACTCATAAGCATGGATTAGTCCACTGATGTGCTGCAGCTAAATGTGATCTCATGAGGTGGATTCTCATTATGTGATCCTGGTTGGAAGAGGGGGTCACTGTGGTTGAGGAAGGAGATTAAGATGTGATCATGTCACTGGAAAATGAGTGAGACATATCAATCATAGGAACTGAGGATACATGTCCTGTACCTGGGACCAGCCAGAAAGTGCTAACTTCAATTTCCCTGGCCTGGGATCCAGCAAGTTTCCAATAGCATGGCTTATACCTGATGTCAAACTGAGAAATGAAAGATAGAAAAGATGCCAGCTAATAACCTCCTGATCATGGGTCATGAAGCTAATGGCTGACAATTTATGTTGGCTCTGTTAGATTTCAGTCTTGCTTGGATTCCATTGCATCAGTTCTCCCCTTTCTTTTCTTTTGGAATGGAAATTGTATTAGTTACTTTTCTCAATGTTGAGACAAAATAGACAGTCCACAAGTCACAGGACCAAAGGTTCATCTGGCTCACAGTTTGTAGAAATTTCAGTCCATAGTTCACTAAGTCGGAAATAAAGTTGCATGGCACAAGGAAAACACAGAGGAGAGATTTTCAATAGTATAGTATGCAGGAAAGCAGCAAGAAGAGAAATCTGCAAACAGCAGAAATAGCAACAGAAGCAGCAGCAGCAGCAAGCCTACATATTTTTTATCCAATCCAGTCTATCAATATTTAGAGTGGTGTCAACTGTATCCAGGGTGGGTCTTTCCATATTCATCTCCATCCATGTGCTCATAGTAGATAGTCTCTGTTAAATCTCAGAGACATTGGACTTTTCAGCAATGCTAGAACTGTTAGTATCTCTGAGTTTTGGTTTACTACAGTACCTCCTGGAGGTAGTTTTCAGGTTCTTTTATATCTTGAACGAAGAACAGGTCAAGAAAAGAAAATAAAAGCACAAGTGGTAACAAAGTTTGAGGCAGGATAAGAAGCAAACTTTACGAAGTGAATCCATGCCAAGTAAACACAGGAAGAGAAGAACAGCCCCCAGCATGAATGTGTGCTGTTTGTGCAAGAGCAGACAGTGATGGAAACAGTACATACTGCCCTTTTATTGTCATCCACTTTGCAGGCCGGTATCTAGGTCTAGAGCATCCTACTGCAAACCTGCTCAAGTTCTTGGGCAGGACTTGGGGACATCCTAGGCTCTTGTATTTAATAGGATGCATCTACTTCCCAAGCCAGTTTTGCTATGCCTTAATCTCCTGCTCATTTCCCTCTGAGAAACACATATCCCCATAATTCTTTTAGTTAATTAATTAATTAGCTAATTAATTAATTTATCTTATTGAGGCAAAGTGTAACTATGCAGTTCAGTCTGATCTTGAACTAACTTTGTAGCCAAGTCTGGCTTGCTCTCACAGCATTCCTCCTATTTTAGTCTCCCAAGTGGTGGGATCATAGCGTATGCCATCGTGCGGAGCCTAAAGAATGCGGGGTGTTCAGAGAGTGGAGGTCTCTGTTTTCCGTATCTTTTCTGGCAGATTCCTGGTATTATGCATTTTAGAAAACACATACTCAAAAACACATTCTTGTCACTTGTGAAGCTAAGGAAGAGAAAGTAACCAAGACAGAGAGACACAACAGACTCCTTTATTTGTAGCATGTCATATTTTTCACTGTATTAATCATGCAGGACATGGAAGTTAGTAAGAAAAATAAAAACACAGTAGTTTTGAATTTGTACTTTTTTAGAAAAATAAGGAACTGTGACCTGATCTTATTTCTATATCCGGTAAGTACCACAAATTATTAATACTTTTACAAGTTAGTTGCATATGATCATGTACATTAGAGAGTTTGGGGATACTCTTTTTGTGTCCACATACAAGTAATTCCATACTAATAATGCCCATAGCCTATTTCTCAGTTAATCTCTGGAATGTTTGTGAAATATAAATACTTATACTGTGACCTTAGTCTTCATTTTTCTTACTATCTTCCATGTCCTGCATGATTAATAAAGGTGTTCTGGAAAAGAGTTAAAGGTGCATTTTCTTTAAGAAAATCATTCGTACTGTTACATTTTAGGTATACATAATGATCTCATTCATCATAGGAATTTGTACCTGTATGTGATGCAACTTGAGTCTTTTTCTTTCCTGTTCTCCTACCCTCCATTCAACTTCTCTTTCTTTTGTGTTTACCAGAGTTTTCCTACTTTTCTTTTTGCATTTTTGAAAACTTATCCCTTTCTTCCTTTTCCTTTCCCTCTCCTATGTTCCCCTTCCCATTCAAACATTGTCTTCTTATTTCACAACATGTGTTATACATTTTGGTTCTCCTTAATACTTTCACTTTCGTACAACAGAGACAGTGTGGTATTTATACGTGGTCATCTTACTTATTCCCTTTTAGATTATAATCTCAATTTTCATCTACTTACATAGAAATCTCTCAAGTTTATCCTTCATTGTAGCAGAGCACTACTTCACTATACAGAAAAAAATTACATCTTCTTTATCCATTCATCACCCTCTTTAATGAGTGATATTGGAAAAACAGGCTTTCTACATGCCAACAGCTAAAATTAGACACATATGTTTCATCATGCAGTAAACGAAAACTGAAATGGATGAAAGATCTAAATACTAAAACATAAGCATTAAATCTGTTGAAAGATATAATCGGGAGGCCAACGACAGCCCAAATGCATGGGAACTATCGCAAAAAAAAAAAAAAAAATCAACACCTGGGATTTCATCTTATTAGAAAGCTTTTGCACAGCAAGAGAAACCAGCAACAGAGTAAAAACATATCCTACAGTATGGGAAAGAAAAATGTTGCCTGCTGTTTGTCAGATAAAGATTATTATCTAGAACATATAAAGAACTAAAAAAAAAAAAAAAATCAACCCTCCAAATTTAAAGACCTACCAAAATGGGCATCTGGAGCTGGGGAGATAGTGCAGCATTCTAAACACCTGCGTGACAAGTGCAAGGACCTAAGATCCATCCCAGGTACTGCATGCAGTGCTGGGCTTAGAACCCTAGGCACACTGTGCTGCCCTGAGACGAGGGCATGGTGGTGCATGCCTGTAATCTCAGCACTGGGAAGGCCAAGATTAGAGAATTACTATACATCTGAACCACATTGTGAGACCCTGAATCAAATAAATTAATTTTTCATTCATTTAAATTAAAAAATGGACATTTGAATTGAATGAACACATCTTAGATGAAGAAATAGATATGGCAAAGAAATGTATGAAAAAAATATTCAATATCATTTGTTATTCAAGAAATCAAAGAAAACAGTGATGAGATTCCATTCACTCCTGAAAGAATGGCTATTGTCAAGAAATCAACCAATAACAAATGCTGGTAGGTTTGTGGAGAAAAGGAACCCTTCTCCCCTCTTAGTGGGAATGTGCACTGGTGCAACTACTCTGGAAATCAGTGTTGAGTTTTCTAAAAACAACAACAACAGCAAAACCAGAGTTAGAAGTCCCATTTTGTCATGTTATTCTACTCCTTGGCACCATCCTGAAAGAATCTTACATCATCGCACTACCGTGATGTATACACACCCACGTTTGTAGTGGCACACTTTGTAAAGGTGCACTTCAAGCAAAGAAAATTTGTCCAAAGTTTGCCCATTTTGGAGTAGGGATAGCCTATATAAAATATCCTCTTAATTGTACTAGTTAAAATTTTTTTTAAAAAGGTCTTTCTAAATGTATGGTAGTATTTATAGTATATTTTTCACCAGAGTAATTATTTTTCCTACTGATTTTATCCTTTAGCATAGGATAAGAGCAATTAAGGAGGAAGCACAGTTTCTTATTTTCCTTTCCTTTTTTTCCCTGAAATATCATACACAGAAATGATGATTAATTTATATAATTTTCAATTATAGGCTAATTTTTTTAACTCTTGGGGCTAGCCAACGAGATAGCTCAGCGGACTAAGCACCTTCTTGAGCAAGTTCAAGGACCAGAGTTCAGTCCCTCTCTATACCAGGCCAGGCCCTTCCTCCGAGGCACTTGATCTAGGGGTGCAGTCTGGGCATGGTGGCGCACACCTGTAATCCCAGCTCTGGGAAGGCTGACACAGGAGGATCACTCTGAGTCTTCTGAGCTGCATAGTGAGAACATACCAAATACATAAAAAACAACAACAAAAAAACTCGGGGGCCTGCCAGGTAGCTCAGCAGACCCCAAGCATCTGCTTAGGCCCACCCAGGGACCAGGGTTTGATTAATGGGTCGACCCTGCTCCCAGGGTGCACTGAGAAAGCGAATGAGACTGGGTGTGATGGTGCCTGCCTGTCTGTAATCCCAGCATGTGGGAGAATGAAAACTGCAGGATCACTGTGAGTCTGAGTTGTGTATTGAGACCTTTATAGACCTTGTACTCAAAAATACATTGAAAAAGAAAAGAAAAAAATCTTTAATGGAAAACTTGTGAATTTATTTTCTATTTGTAACAAAGTTTCTATGTAACATTTAATTCTTTATCAAAAACTAAGTTCTCATGGTGCTGGGCCTGTGTGTGAAAGAGAATTTCTCTTATCCTAGGGTCAATTTTGCAGCATCCCTCTAGGATTTGTGACTTATATCACCTCATCTAGAGCCCAATTGCCCAGATATTTCCCAGGCTTTCTTTGAAGTGTAATTTCTAAATAATAATGGCAGAAGCCACATTCATAAAAAAGTTTCTTGAATTTTCTATATAAAACAACAGCTAAATAGGTAGGTCGTATTTTGTTTTATTTATAATTTGAAAAGTTTAGCTTTGAAATTCCTCTTTGAAATTCCATATTTTTTTCTATTTTCTACTTAAATATCCTCTTATAATTAGCATTTCGGGATTTAATCCATTCTAATTGTGGGCCTTTTTTACATTTTCCACCTATCACCTTAACCCAGCCTATAATCAAGGGCTTCTATAAATGCACAGTAAGTGACTGAGAAGATGTTTAATGTACTGTAGATAAAGAGAGCTTTCTATATAAGGAATTAGCTCTACTCTTTTTTAGGAATTGCAAATAAAAATATTCAATAAATTGAATCCTCTCCAAACAAAATACTAATTGGTCATCTTCACAGAAACATGATTCCAGGCAGAATAAATAGAGACAGGACTTACTCCCTCTTTCCTGCTAATGCTCCATATTATTATTTTCCATTTCCACCAAGCAGAGATAAACAGCCCAGTGTCTGTCTCAGATTAAAATTCCTTATCCCATATTTGTAGAATGACACCCATTTCTGCATCACTACCATTGTCACAACTGGTGTTGGTTTCTTTTTTCAATCATAAAATTAAAGGCTTCCTGCATGGCACAGTTCAGCTGTGTATCTCCAGCTTGCATGCAAACTGAAGCTGCTTTTAACTTTTTCTAATTCTTTTTCATCTTTCACTGGAAAAAATAAAGAAAGTCAAGTAACATGACATGTTCCATTTGTTTACCGATTTCCCTTCAAAATACCTAGGAACTGTTTTTATACTGTGCTACTTGAACAATTTTATAGCAAAAGATGTTTTTCCCCTCAAAACATAATGAATTTATTAAAAGAAAAGGGACAAATTTCATTTATATCTCACAAATTTCTCAGGGTTCTACAAAATTAGGGTTGCTAACGAAGTGGAGGTGATGGGTGTATGTAGACTGTCAGCTGAACGTGTCACTGTACAGGGTCTGAAGAGGACCCCACAGCAAGACGTGGACCTCCAGTCACATTGCACTTGCAAAACTGAGCTGTCTATTCACTGACTTGTATCACTGAAAAGAATAGGAGGGTGGGTCAGAGAGACAGAGACAGATTTATTTAGTGGAACTTGAAAGTAAATGGAACTACTGAAGTAACTGAACTTGAGTAATTGAACTCACCTGGATGAAGACTTATAGAAGAGCTCACTTAAAAAACATGTAGCCAGAGTTTAGCAGATACCTGAAGTGGGCCACAGTCTACTTAATATCTTCTCAGTTTTGTTTTATGCATTTTGGGAGGTACCCTTGGGGTTTGAAGGACATTCTTGCTCCTCTAATATAGCATTCTTTGTTTGGGATGGTGAACTCACTGGGGTGGTCCACAGTGTGGTGCTTTTCCTGGAATCTGAAGTGATAATTTTTCAGAAGCTATTAGACATTGCTCCAGAGAAGTCTGCAACGGGACATCAAAATAGTTGGCAATTGAATATCCCTGAAATTTCTCAGATTTATTTAGTAACTCTTACCTTGGTGTCCTTTAAGAAAAGGGAGATGGGATTGGCTATGTAAATTTAGGGCTAACAAATTTTGGTTTTCTAACTTTTTAACATTTTTATATGCAGACCTATGCAAGGATTTGATCAAGAGTTTAAAAGACACAAGAAAAGCCAAAAATGAATTTTCTTGTCTCATTTCTACATATCTTTATTCCTTTTAGGCTACTCTAGCAGCAGTTAATGGATTCTTTTCAAGATATAGAGGACTTTTGACATGTTTGCATTTTCTTAAACTGTTCTGTTTAAGGCCACTTGCATGTTAGCCTAAGGAACCTAAAGTAAGCTAAAAGAAATAAAGATAGGTAGAAAGGAATAAGATGAGTTATAACCTTAACAAAGCACATTTTTAAAGACTATAGCTTTGGAATTATCAACACTAACCACCATTACAATGTTTAGGTTCTTTTTCTTTTTTTCCTTTTTAATGCCAAAGCCTATTTTATTTCCTTCCACGAAACTTACTCTAAAAGTTTCTCAGTCTTTGAGACATACTAAGCCAGTAAATTGGGCCCCAGGCTTTCAGCTCTAAATTAAGTCTATCTCTTCAATAAAACAGATTTATAAATTTGACATAATTTTACCACCTAGAGAAAAACACAATTAATATGGTAACATGTCTCTAAACACATACAAATAATGTGTTCTAGGCCATCTTCCTAATGCATAACCTCAGAGACACTAGAATACATACCCTAGTTCAGCCATTTTGACAACACGTCCCTAAATGTACAAATACTCCCAGACCATGATGCTCCACTCTTTTGAGGGACTACTCTCTTCCCTGTATGTGTTTAACACTAACTAATAAAATTTGTGCTTTTCACTAAAGCATTGTGAAACCCATCTCCGTGACTAGCCAGAAGCCTAATCCAACAGTGGCAGTGAGTTGAGGTCTCTCTCTCCTCTTCGATGGACTTTCCTTGTGCCCCTTTAGATGAAAAATGTAATATAAATTTATTCTACTTATTCTACCTTCATCTACTGAGATACTTTGTTTCTGGTTCCTGCCCATCTTAATTTTTCAGTTTCTCATTATTATTTTAATTATCTCAGAGCCTTTCTAATAAATTTCCTTTAAACTTGTTTGAAGAGATTGTTTGCATCAAATTGTCCTAGCTGATAAGTCTTTCCTCCTCTCATTCTTAGTACCATTTGGCATTGGTAGATAGATGGTCAGATGCAGTTTCACTGTAAAACTGACCTAACCTTAGATGGCAACAAAGGAAGTCCCAGTGTAAAGAGCCTTATTAGACTGCACTTACATTGGCATTTAGAAATCAACCCATTTTTCTACCTAGTACAGCCTTATGTCTAAATCATATTTCAACACATAGAAAACTCTTATTCTAATAATTCTTTGTTTAATCTTTGTCCTCCTCAGTAATGAAGAGAAACAATCTTGCTATTTGTGTGAAAGTCACATTTTTACTCTTTGACATTTATTCTTTGACATGTCACAATCATTGATAAGATCACTTACAATAGTGATAGTTCTTGATTAGCTAAACAACTATGTGAACAATTTTCACAAGACCAATCTAAGAATATTAACACTAATTGAAAGTATAAAAGGATTCTAGAGTTGAAGGGTAGGAAAAATATTATCTCTCAAGATTAGAAAAGATACTTCAATCTGGGGGAGATAGCCCAGTGGTCTAAGTGCCTGCCTGGCAAACACAAGGACCTGGGTTTGATTCCCAGTACCTCATGCTGTGCCAACCCCAGAAGCTTGAGCTCTCTGTGCCAGCCCCTGAAACATGGCCTGATGGTGGATGTCTGTAATACCGGCACTGGGGAGACTGAGATAAGAGGATCACTAGGAGTCCAAGCTGCATACTCAGACCCTGTACCAAATAAATAAATATACATTAAAAAATAAAGATATTCATAGACTTTTAAAAATTATACATCATTTTGGAAATTTATTCATCCAACAGAAATTGATTTGTAGACTTGTAACAGTTGCAATAAATATCTTCAAATTTACCCTATATCTGGACACAGAAATGTAAGAATATTAAAAATAAATCTGATATCACTGAAAACAACTGAAAAGCAATTATAAATTACAGAAATTTGATAAGAAAATTAAGCAGCTTTACATACATTCATTAGAATTTTGCCTCAGGTATTATGGCATTAGGGAGACACTGATTGTTATCAACCACAAAAAGATTTAAGATCAATACTAGAGCAAATAATACAGGAACAATATGTCATTCTGTAAAGGAACTGTCATCTCCATGAAAGGTTACTGTGTGTGTGTGTGTGTGTGTGTGTGTGTGTGTGTGCACACATGTGTACATGAAAAGGGAGGGAAATTGGATGAGGAACAAGGAAACAAGAATACTATCATTTTCTTAGAATTATTAATGGCAACTCTGTAAGATTATTCAAAATATTCAATAACCTAATCCATGTCATATGAGGAGATATAGTACATTATTATCATTACTATGAATAGCTCAAGTTCAGAGAGGTGATTTAATTTTCCTTTAGGGTCATGTAGCAGCTCATGCAGAGCCAAGATTCAAATTTAATTTTAAATTAAATACTTGCATTT
Source organism: Ctenomys sociabilis (assembly GCA_004027165.1). Taxonomy (NCBI): domain Eukaryota; kingdom Metazoa; phylum Chordata; class Mammalia; order Rodentia; family Ctenomyidae; genus Ctenomys; species Ctenomys sociabilis. The sequence goes on along the minus strand of PVKA01014100.1, from coordinate 2,504 downwards.
TGAATTTTCTATTTTAAAACATTCCCTATCAAAATAAGACTGACATTTTTAGAGACTATTCCAGGATTGGGGACAAACTGCATGAGTCATAAACGAAACAGTGACCTTTTTGAGATACTGCATGGCTTGATGCTAAAAGCAAGGTAAGGAATAGAGAACACTGACTTCTTGTACCATATTTCCCTGAAAAACAGTCACCTTGGGAAGGCCTATTGTTATTTTAGACCTCAGTGCATATGCAAATAAAATGATGTTATTAAAACAATTCAAATTTATACCTTTTTTATAGTTTTGATTTTGTGGTAAAGTGTTTCAATTTTCTTTCAATCAAAATTAGCGCAGGATGTATCAGATAAATTAGATATGCTATTATTTGTTGGCATCTCTTTACTATTGAGAAGGCATAAAAGTCATGGGAATTTCTGACACAAACAACTGTTACCTTATACTTGTAGGAAAATATTTTTAACATTACTTGCAAATAAATATTTTTGTCATATGCCAATTTATTCATTAGTAAGAAAAGCTATAATTACATTGGCCTATTGCTTTTTAAAAAAGTGTATTCAGTACAGAGTTTACAGGGTCACCTTACACAGGTCTGACTCATAGTGATCCTTCTGTTTTCAGGCTCCCAAGCACTGGGTTTACAGGCAGCTCCACCACACCCAGTCACAATCACAGTTTCAGCACATGGCACAGTGAAGATCGAACCCTGGTCCCTTGCAGCTGCCTAAGCAGGCACTTCAATCCCTTGAGCTATCTGCTTGGCGAAAAGAATAAATACAAATTAGTAAATTAAGTATCCTTAGCTTTTTTTTCCTGATTAGAGTCAAATTTTTCGAGAAAATCTTTAAACTCAGAGTTGTGTCATCTTCATATACTAATAATTTCAATGTTTAAAAATTGCTGTTAATAAAACATGCTAAATACATGTTTTAATGTTTTCTCTGATATTTTATTTGAAGCTAATGACACATTTTTGGAAAGTTTTGTTGTTGGCAATATACAAGTGAGTGAGTTTTATATGAGCTCTCTACCATTTCCAGATTATAGATAATAAAGAGCCAACATTTAAATATTTCTCCCCTAAAAATTCATTATTATATCCTTTGCTTATATAGATCTCAGGAAATACTGAGTTAAGTGTACTTAAAATATTCTGGCTTTTATAATGTTCTAATTACCTGACTCCATATATAACAAAGAACTACATTATCCAGAGTAAATTCTCTATGTATACTGAAAAAACTTTTCTAAATGCTTACCATTTACAGTAATATAGTCATCTGCAAAACATATCAGAAAAGGCAAATTTTTCCTTAGCAATGATAACTCAAAATACATAATATCATGCAGTACTGCAGCACTGTATTTGATTTCTGCCTAACAAAATGCAGATTACCAAATGCACGTCTGTCTGATTCATTCTCAAATAACGCTGGATAAATAGAGGTAAGAAAATGGTGTGTTTGGGGCCAGGGAGATGGCTCAGTAGGCTAAGTGCTTTCTTGGCAAGTGCAAGGGCCTGAGCTCAATCCCCGGTTCCTCCAAGACAAAAGAAAATGGTTCATGAACTGTTTACCTACCCCTATGTCTTCAAGAGTTCCTCCTACTTTTCTCTTCTAGTAGGAGATTGAGTGTTTCTCTTTTAATGTTTAGATCTTTAATCCATTTTGACTTTAACAGTGCATGGTGACAGAGCTGGGTCAAGTCTTAGTTTTTGGCATGTAGAAAGCCATGTTTTCCAGCACCATTTGTTAAAGAGGCTATCTTTCTTCCAGTGAGCTTGTGTAGCTGCTTTGTTGAAGATAAGATGGCTGAATGTTTTCATAGATGCCTCTGTGTCTTCTAATCTATTCCACTGATCCTCAGGTCTATTTTGTTGCCAATACCATGTTGATTTTATCACAGTGAATTTGTAGTATAATTTCAAATCAGGAATTGTGATGCTTCCTGACTTGTCTTTATTGGCCAAGATTGCCTTTGCTATTCTAGGTCGTTTGTGGTTCCAAATAAATTTTAGGATTGATTTCTCTATATCTGGGAGGTATGTTGGTGGCAGTTTGATAGGGATTGCATTAAATCTGTACAGCAATTTGGGGAGTATGGCCATCTTCTCGATGTTGGTTTTTCTTATCCAGGAGCATGGAATATCTTTCCATTTTCTGAAATCCTCTATAATCTCTTTTCTTAGGGTGTTGTATTTTCCATGAAAAGATCTTTGACTTCCTTGGTTAAATAAATCTCATGGTATTTCATTTTCCGCGGTGCTATTGTAAAAGGTATTGTTTCTATTGTTTCCCTTTCAGTGTGCTTGTTATCTGTGTAGAGGAATGCTATTGACTTTTGAGTATTGATTTTGTATCCTGCTATGCTACTGAATTTCCCTATCAGTTCTAGTAGTTTTTTTTTTTTTTTTTTTTTTTTTTTTTTTTTTTTTTTTTTTTTTTTTTTTTTTTTTTTTTTTTTTTTTTTTTTTTTTTTTTTTTTTTTTTTTTTTT